>CATIWM010024480.1:0-61924 GCA_949671775.1 Mallotus repandus | reverse complement strand
AATCTTGTGAATAAGATTGTGGGTGATTGAAAATCCTAACTTGGGGATAAGTTAGGTGGAGACATAGGATTGTTGTTGAATCCGAACTCCTTAAATCATTGTGTTCTTCATTCTTCCTTCCCAACGTTCTTTCTATTTTTGTTTAAATTTCAATTACTATCGATTTGAATTCGATTGCCTTATTCACCCCCCCTCTAAGGCATTTTCAGAATCTCCTTTATATGCTGTAAAATGGCTTAAAAAAAATACAGTTGGAAAAAGATTATGGCAGGGCTATGTGCGTATGGGGATCCATGAATTATTAAAAAAAATTGAATCACAAGTAATTCACCAATACATTGTTGTCCATAAGAAAATATTATGCTATTAAGATTTTGTAAATACTATAAGTTCATTATTGTCCAGAAGAAAACACTATAATTATAAAAATGTTGTGTGCGTTATGGAATCCCTTTGATAAGCCGTATAGAGGCTAAAGAAATATGTAGTACAAGATTACTATGTGTATACTATAAATTATAGTTAAACATTAAATGGATTGATAATTGATAATATTGCATGCTTGAATGTACTATTTTTCATAGAATATTATGTTATTCATTTGCTGAGTTGCAGGCTTACTCCTCTGCAATATTTTTCAGGATTAAAAGAACTGTAATATGTCTTGAAGAAATATTTGTATCAATTATACTAGCATTTTGTCAGGTGGGTCAGCAGGAGGTCGTCTTTAGTTTTTCTGATTGTAAGATGCTTTGTGAATTTTTTTAATTTTGTAATAAGACTTGTGTATTGTATATAACTAACATAAGAAAAGATGTGAACAGTATGACGTTGTGAGTTTTGTGGTGTGAGATATGCGTTGCATATATATAAATAATCTTGTTACATATATTGATTCATGGACCAAATTTGGAAATTAATGGATATATATTAATTATTAGTCACATACATATAATGTATGTTAGACATCCTTTACAGTTGTCACAGTACCGTTTATTATGTACAGTTAAAATTTATATAAAATTACCATACATAAATAATATTTTAATTTTTATTCGTGATTCATTTGCATGAATGTACATTTTTTTTTTTTTTTTTTAGCTTTTTTACCTACAGCAAAGCGCGGTAACTTCACTAGTTTATATATATATATATATATATATATATATAGATGCCCGTTTTCTTAATATATATAATCTTAATATATAGATGCCCATTTTCCTTTTCTGAGGCATTTGCGTAATTATCTTTCTTTGTTTGAAGAATTAATACAAATTTATGTTTAAAATACTTCTGATTATGGTTCTCTATATTATCAAATCAAATCAAACCATATGGGACTAAATATTGATGGCCCCATTTCATCTTAGTACTGAAACATGATATGCATCAAAAAGAGCAATTTTCCTCTTCCCTTGTCTTTTCAAATTATTTTGACCGTCACAAAGTTTTTGAATAACTGAAAATTTAACGGGAATGAGGAATGGAATTCATATAATGTCTATCAGTTGAATCCACCATGAACATCACTAAGTTATATTTGACATCATTACATAAACAGTTAATTTTTTTTTGTCAAGCCCTATCTTGAATATTTCTACCTAAAAGAACTAAAAAAAAATTAAGAGTTATGACCTAAAAAAATTTGAATATCAGTGGTTGAAATTGAAGCCCTAAAATTAAGAAATTTTATTTTTGAATTTTCACTTATGATATCATGCATTTATGGCACAACTGAGTTATGATATATTTATTTGAGTTATTAATTTAATGTTATAACTTTACATGTATTACAAAAGTATTTCACATAATTTATTTGTATAATTTATAAAATTAATTGTAATATACTATGTGTTTAGTATAAATAAATTTTACAAAATTTATGAAATTTATTTACAATTTTAAGTGATGTGTGTTGGGTTTAAATGAATATGTTATAGAATTTATTTACAATTTCAAATTTTTAAATTTGTGAAATTGATTATAAGTAGATCAATTTCTAATAAAATTGTTGAAATTTTCAAAGAAATTCCACAACTTTTATATTTATATTTCTAAATGACTAATTTTTGGACCAAAATTAAAAATTAAGTTAAATTTTAGATATGTACCAAATATAATATAACAAAATATGTAATTCATTTGAAATGAATTTTACAAACTATTCATTTAAACTAAATACACTTAATTAATAAAAATTCATTTGAAAATAAATTTTATTTAAAATTTATTTGAAAATAAAATAAATTTTTCGGTATAATTGAATGATAAATCTAAACATCCAAATTTTTTTTTTCTAAATGCAAATGCAATCACAATAGTATTATCAAAATCTATCTGAATATAAAATAACAGAAAACAAAATTTGCCCATGAAACTTTAATTGATAAAAAGGAGTGCAAATTCTATGTCATTTTTAAGCTAAGATCCAAGAATTGTATTTCTTTATAAAATTTCAAAATGATAACCATAATACAACACATCATCTCATTGATCAATTTATTGAAAAAAAAAGTGAAGGCATTTGCATACTCTTCCAAAAACAGAAAAATTATTGAAAATTTCTGGTCTTAGATATAACTTTATTAAATAAAAAAAAAAAAAACCCTCGTTGGAGTGGTATCAATTACCATGAATGGGCGGCCAATAAAGACAACAATTTCTTGTTTGGTCGGTTTGATTACATTGTTTTCCTTGCTATCTTATGCAACTTTACACATATTGCATCATTAAGCAACAATAACAATAATGCATATAGGTAACTTAAACACAAAAAAAAAAAAAAAACTAGTTATTTGATAATTACCCTTTTAAGAGCCATAAGAAAATGAAGAAAAATGAAATTTAAGTTTCACTATTTATTACCGATTAGTCACGATTCACGAATTATAAATTAATATATATTTTATTTTATTAGTTTGAAATATAAATAGATAAAATAATTTAAAATATATTAATTAAATAAATCAAAATTATAAAAATTTGGATTTCACTTTTTTTTTTAAATTTTAACTCTGTAATTAATATTTTATAAGGATATCAAGCGGCACAAATCTAGCTTAATATGTTTAAATCTCGGCGTGTATATATACATAATTCAATACTTATTTGATTTTATAATAAAAGAAGTGTAATATATCAATTTCTCTTTATAATTTCTTAGAAAAATTTTGTGGCAATCTAAATTTTTATTTGAACTGAATAAAACTCTCCAACTTCTTCAACAAAAATTTTGCTTTATATCATTCAAGTTTTTTCTATTGCTCCTCAACTGCACTTTTGCATCATTAATTAATTTTATTACTGAACATTTTCATGTTTCATCTCTTTATTCTATTTTCTAATAATTTGAATTAAATAAGTTGAGAACATGTAACTAAACCTTTAAAAATTATTTGGATGTATGAATATAAAAATTAGAGTGCATAAAAAGTTAAAAGTATAAGTTTAGGGTGGCATCAATTTTTTTATGTGTATGTGTGTGTATATATATATATATATTAGCCCATAAAAAAAATTGATGATGTGAGGGAATTTGAATTTTTTTTTCATGGTGCCAACTTTTATAGACTTTTTGCCACATGGGCGGTTGATATGGTCATTAAGACCAGTTTGGCTAATTGCATCATCAACTAGCCGACTTGGATGTGCCATGCCCACCATCCACATCATCTTGTTGTGTTATGAGTCACCATCCACATCATCTTGTTGCCAAATGTCCATATCATCTGAATAAATAATACAGTCTGAGGTCCTAATTTTCATGGCCTCCAATCAAAATGCTTCCTGTTACGTGATAAAATTGAACAAGTGTACAATAAAATAAGCAAATGACACTTCGAACTTGATTTTTGTTGGCATTATTTTCATAGAGAAGCATTGCCAAAATTCTTTTTCACCTCTTTGCTATAGAGAAAATTGAATTTAAATCTGCACTCTTTTTTTGGTCAACAATGAAATATCCATTTCATTAAACATAACAATTACAGGACTGTGGTGCTTCACTAGGTACAAAATTAAACCTATCAACTAAACTTGTATCTCTATTAATCCTTAGATTAGATGTATCTATAGCCATCCCTTAGTGCTTCACTAGCAGGAGCAATCTTCATTGAAGAGCGAAGATACTAAGATTTGGATGCCTCCAACAATAATTTTATTTTTTTTTATGAAAAACTAGAATAACTCCATAGTTTGGAATAGAGAGCATCCATCAAAATCTAAAATTACCATTAACTTGATAGTGCTTCAACCTTGATCTAAAAAAATCAACTATAGCACTTCGAAAGCAAAAATTCATCACAACTTCACCAGATTGAGGTACTAGCAGCAAAAACAATATAAATTCATTATATATAATTTATTTATCAACAAAATATAAGGAAAAAAAAAAGAAGAGGAGGTGATTTTGGGTAAAGCGACCAGCGCATGGCCATTTGAACTATAGGTAGATGCAAAGTAGCATAAAGAAAATATTGAAAAATAGGAGTTACTTGCATGGTGCAAGTTTGATTTAACTTTTGAAATAATATAAATGATTTTATTAATGTTTTTGAAAAATAAACCTAAATAACACTATTTATAATTACTTAATTTTATATTATTATTATTATTTATTATGCATTTGATAATTCAGATAGTATTATTTTTATTTATCTTTATAACAAGTGGAACTAAAAATGTTTTCATTTCCACTTGTGATTTAAATAGAAAAAAATATATAACTTATAACCTAAATCTCTAATTAGGTTGTACTTATTGCATTTCTAATCAATCAAAAAGTAGAGTTGCTACTATCATATTAAACTTCAAAATTCACTCAAGTAATGTTTACAAATGGTGTTTTTTTTTTTTTTTTTTAAAAACGATTTACATTAGAAGTTGAGGGAGTTGGGCTTTAGGGACACCTAATTGTGGGACCCTACATGATGGCTAACTCTATGTGATCTTGATGTTTGTACTGCAAAAAGATTCCTTAATTCAGTATTTTAGATTAGTATTAAACTTAATAGTTATTTAAAAATGTCATCATCATTTTTGTCATGATTATAGAATCTTATAGCTTGCGGACTTGGTTACAACTTACAAAACTAACCAATTACAACCACTTTCATTGTCAAAAATTCCTTCCTTTGGAATTCATTGATTTTAGACTAATTACAAGCTAATCTTGAATTAGTTCTTCCACCAAACCAATACATTATTGGTTAAATCATTTTTACTGATACAAGAGGCTTCTTAAAACTAAAGTCTCCAAAATAATTTGATAAAAGAATTTTTTGCTTCACTCTCACTTATTGATCTCACTATAGAATGTGATCTTTTATAAGCAAAAATGCTTAATCTTTTCACCTCTTAATTTGCTCTGTGTAGATCAAGATCATTTCAGTGTTGTCATCCTATCTACCTTTCCAACTAATAAAATACTGATGCTCGTGTAGTTTTGAGCATCCAAAACAACAGTATTAAAATTAATTTTACAAATATAATTCCCTGTTTTTCTAATGCTTTTAGGGCTAGATAGGTCATAAGAATATAACTAGTGGCATTGATGTAGGTACCCTCCTCAAAAACCAACCAAAAAGGTGGCTTGATTCGGAGACTATATTCTTTTTCTCCACGAGATCATCGGTTCAACTTTTCATGGTCACATCTCACAAATTATGAGTAATTTATGTAACATGAGATAAAAAAAAAAAAAAAAATAGTCACCTTAATCTGTGGAGGGGTAGTGTGACGGACCGCTAATATTTATGAGAGTTGATATCTAATTTTATTAAATTTAAAAACACTCTTTTGTGCTAAAAAATTTTTTTAAAAAAAAAAAACCTTCCACAAAAGCAGGTTTATAATGTATGAGGGGTAAATGCAAGTAAAAAAAATGTACTCAGAAGTTCAACCGATATAGTATCAGTACCTGTCTATGAGGAGCAAAAAGTTATTTCTGCCTTAAATAAAAAAAGTCTACCCTAAAAAGGAATAATATCCAACCAATAATATCCAGAAAAGCAGCTGGAATCCCACATGCTATAGCCTCCTGACAAAAAGGTCCTCTTAAAAAGACGTTGCAATTTCTTTCTGTTGGTGAAGACCTCTTAACAATATAGTCTAAAAGAACCATTTGATCCGATGTAACTGTGCAATTTCACTAAAAACTGTGTTGAATCACCAAGGCATGTGAATAGTCCATCTGTAGGACCATTGCATATCTTGCCAACTCACCAATAATATTATAGCATACATCAATCAAGTGGCATTTTGTCACTTACTTAGCCTACTTTTAGTGATATAAACATCAGCAGATTTATTACATGTACCTAATGATCCACACATTCAAAAGTTTTAAGAGTCTCTAATGTGCAGCTATAAAAATAAATTCATTCTGCAGAACATAGAGATCATAAGCTTATATTAGTGAAAGTTTAGATCAATATACTTGCCAATAGTTCAACTAGTCTTGCATGAAATGGCAACTGAAGCTGCTGGTGTTCTGGAGCCTGTATCTTTGATGGTATGTAATAAGATCATTTTCTTCTTCTCATACTGCATATTTTTCTTTCACTTTGCTTCTTGCTGTGCATGATGATATATAAAGAATACTAGACTCCCTGTGATTAGAATCATCAGAAACATTCAGGAAATGTAACAATTTTGCAAGATCATCACTAAGATGAGGGCAGTGACAATACTTTGAAATGAAAGACCAATAAAGAAGCAATGAATCATGTCGAATCTGAAGTATACATAGAGATATTTTGACTAAAAATTTCCCCTTTTGGTTAATCAAGTATCAGGAGAAAGAGGTTTCATCCTTCAGAACACTTTCTTTACATGTCTCTTTTTCTCTTGAAAAAGTTTGTAAAGTGAAAGAAATAAACCAAAACTAAAGAAAGTCACCATATAGAATAAATTCATCTTCTATTAGCTTTTAAGGTGCATTATAGATGCTACTCTAGATCAGATGTCTTCTATATAATTGTTAAATATCATGTATGTATGCAAAGCAAGTTTTAACTGATGTCACCCAAGGATCAAGCTCCAGGCTAATACCCATATACACCATGGCATCAAAATATCCAACTATACAGGCAAACATCTTGGAGAAAATTATTGTCACTAAGATAGAGTACTGAAAACATATGCTGTTCAGCTTTTCCAAAAATTTACATATGCAACAGTGTCCTATCATGATTCATGATTTAGTTGAAAGATTATACCCATACTGTAGAAAATATTAGTACCATGTTAGCAAACAATCAAGATCTGACTGTTTCCGACATCTCCATTTTTAGTTGTCTAAAATGCCTTCGAGCAGTATATCAATAGCATTGTATTGAAATATCTTCATTTTGGCCGCTTTAGCTTATGTTCAAATGATGAATGGATAGCTTAGCTAAATATCTTGCATGCATGCAAATACAGACCCTACATTATTATAAACTCATACTTTAAGGAAATTTTATTATATGGACCCCTATACATGACCAACAAAATAAAGGGTGAAAAATAATAATCATCTAAACACCTTACCTTACAAGACATCCTACGTTTTCTCCAATTACATTTTCTTTTTTATTCAGCCAAAGAATTGTTATTAAAGCAAAATTAATACAGTCTATATACAAATGTAAAAAACACTTTTTTTTTTCCTGCATGTGCAGGAAAGAGCAGTTGACAGACACTTGAACCCAGAAGAGTTTGACCACGCTCCTGAAACTGCTGATTACCTTGTAAAAGCAGGACATATGGAAATATCAAGTGAAGTGGAGGTTGCAACTGTGCATAGTAGCCTTGAAGCCAATGCTGGAACGACAGGGGGTGTGATTTTTTTTGAAGCACCCTCAATTACCAAGGTTCCTGAAGAAGAAACCATAGAAACACAGGAAACTTGCCAGGCGGAAAAGCTACCATGCCAAGCAGAGAAGGAAATGTTAGAGAATGACAAACAGATGAGGAAAGACGAAAACTTCAAGGCAGCAGAGGAGACAGGAAGCAAAGGCAGTGAAGTTTCACGTGAGATAGAAGAGGTAGCAGCAAAGAAAGAAGGAAGCCATGAAGTTTCAGATGCTACAGAAATCAATTTAAAGACTGACAAGATTGACGAAGAGAAAACTTCATGGGAAGAGAAGATAATTGACTATGTTGAATCAGATAAACAGGTTTTAGTTGAAGAAAATCCAAAGGGTATTGATAAAGAATCTCTTCTATCTGATTCACAGAAAGCAGAGAAAGGAGGAAGGAGAGAAGAAGAGGATGTTGAACTCAAAACTAGCAAACTCGATGCCAGCTTAGTTCCAAATGAAGAAGTTTTGGTTGGCACCTCTGAGTGCTTGGGCACTAATGTTGAAACACAAACAAATGCTTGCCCAGACAATGAAGACAAGGGTCCGAATATGGTTCAACTAATTGAAAAGATGGAAAATGATAACGAAGGCACCGGGAATGATGAAATCGGAGAAGCCTCCTCAACAGTGACAACAAGTCTAGACATTCAGAATGATGGAGAAGCAAGCTCTGCAACAGACAAGTCAAGCACTCAAGAAGCTGAGGTTGAAGCAGTAGACAAAGTAGAAGAGAACTGCAGTATAGCTGGCCAAGTGGAAAGCCGAGACATGAACCATTCAAAAGGGAATGATATGATCCCACTTGTAGATGAAACTGAAGAAAGTAGCCATGTGGAAATTCCTTCAGCCCCACAGAATGACGAAATGCGTTCACAGCAAGTGGACAAAACTGAGATATCCAAACTAGTCACAGAAACTTGTCCAGAAGAAGTTGTCAAGAGAAGCCAGGAAGAAGAAAGCCAGACTGAACTAACTGAGAGCAGTGGAGCCGAAGAAGTGAAGGATGAGAAGAACCCTGAACAAAAGCTTGACAATTTGTTCATGAAACATGAGGAAATTAAGAAAAACAATCAAGAGGAGCAGGACCATGCTGTCTCTGAGGCACTAAATGAGGAGGGCAGAGACAAAAGTGGCCATACTGTCGTGGCAGATCAAGACAACATCAGTGATGCTGTAACTGTTCTAGAACACAGCAAGAATGAAGCAGACAATCAAATGATACAAACATCTTTGGAAATGGTTTCGGAGGAGATACAATGTCAGACTGAAATGGTCAAGAAAACACCCGAAGCTGAGAGCAGTGGAGCTGAAGAAGTCAAGGAAGAGAAGAATCTTGAACAAAAGCTTGACCGTTTGCTCATGAAAGATGATGACATTAAGCAATACATTGATGAGGAGCATGCTGTCTCTGAAGTACTAGAAGAGCAGAGCAGAGAGAAGAGTGGGTATTGGTATACTGTTGTGGCAGATGAAGACAAGATCAATGATGCTGCAACTGTTGCAGAACCTAACAAGGATAGACCAGAAATTGAGAAGATACAAGCACCTTTGGAAATGGTCCCTGAGGAAATAAAATGTGCAACTGAAATGGTCGAGAAAACACCTGAAGCTGAGAGCAGTGGAGCTGAAGAAGTCAAGGATGAGAAGAACCCTGAACAAAGCCTTGTCAGTTTGTTCATAAAACATGAGGACGTTAAGCAAAAAATTGATGAGGAGCAGGCTGTCTCTGAGGCACTGGCAGCGGAAATCAGAGACAAGAGCAAGCATACTGTTGTGGCAGACCAAGACAACATCAGTGATGTAACTGTTCAAGACCACAGCAAGGATGAGCCAGAAAATGAAAAGCTACAAACACCTTTCGAAATGCCTTCTGAGGAGATACAATGCCAGACTGAAACGATTGAGAAAACACCTGAATTTCAGAGCAATGGAGCTGAAGAAGTGAAAGATGAGAAGAACCCAGAACAAAAGCTTGACAGTTTGCTCATGAAACATGAGGACATTAAGCAAAACATTGATGAGGAGCATGTGGTCTCTGAAGCACTAGAAGAGCAGAGCAGAGAGAAGAGTGGGTATCCTGTTGTGGCAGACGAAGACAAGAACAGTGATGCTGCAACTGTTGCAGAACACAAGGATAGACCAGAAATTGAGAAGATACAAACATCTTTGGAAATGGTCCCTGAGGAAATACAATGTGCAACTGAAATGGTCGAGAAAACACCTGAATCTGAGAGCAGTAGAGCTGAAGAAGTCAAGGATGAGAAGAACCCTGAACAAAGCTTTGACGGTTTGTTCATGAAACATGAGGACGTCAAGCAAAAAATTGATGAGGAGCGGGCTGTCTCTGAGGCACTGGCAGCAGAAATCGGAGACAAGAGCATGCATACCGTTGTGGCAGACCAAGACAACATCAGTGATGCTGTAACTGTTCAAGACCACAGCAAGGATGAGCCAGAAAATGAAAAGCTACAAACACCTTTTGAAATGCCTTCTGAGGAGATACAATGCCAGACTGAAACGGTTGAGAAAGCACCTGAATTTCAGAGCATTGGAGCTGAAGAAGTGAAGGATGAGAAGAACCCAGAACAAAAGCTTGACAGTTTGCTCATGAAACATGAGAACATTAAGCAAAACATAAGTGAGGAGCAGGCTGTCTCTGATCCACTAGCAGAGGAGAGCAGAGACAAGAGTGGACATACAGTTGGGGCAGATGAAGGCAACATCAGCAATGCTGTAACTGTTCCAGAACACAGCATGGATGAACCAGAAAATGAAAAGGTACAAACATCTTTGGAAAAGGTTCCTGAGGAGATACAATGCCAGACTAAAATGGTTGAGAGAACACCTGAAGCTGAGAGCAGGGAAACTGAAGAAATGAAGGATGAGAAGAACCCTCAACAAAGCCTAGACAGTTCGTTCATGAAAAATGAGGACATTAAGCAAAAAATTGATGAGCAGGCTGTATCCGAGGCACTAGAAGAGGAGAGTGGGGACGATGTCGTGGCAAATGAAGACAACATCAGTGATGTTGTAATTGTTCCGGAACACAGCAAGAATGATCCAGAAAATAAAAGGATACAAACATCTTTGGAAATGCCTTCTGAGGATATACATAGAACTGATTCCAGAGAATGGTCCGAAACAATAACATGTGCCAAAGAGGACACATCGATCGTAAGTCAAGATGAAAGCTTTGACAAATTGGAGAAACAAGAAAGTTCAGTAGACAATGAAGCTGTCGAAGTTGATGCAATTTCAAAAGTAGAGGTTAAATCAATGTGCCTTCAACTATTTTCAGTTCCAAAGTTCCATTTGTCCATTTTGCATCATGAAATGAATAGCAACTGTATAACCAAAATTATTCTCTTCTTTTTTTTCTTTTTTGTTGCAGGATTTCCTACCAACAGAACTGCATGATAAGGGTGAAACTTCAGAAGTTGAGATCCTGAACAAGAATGAGGAAGAGTTAAATGTGATTCATGCTGAGGAAAAAGAAACGCTACTAGTGGAAGATTCAGAGCTGAGCAAAGTCTCTAACTTTGAACCTGAAGATCAAATTTATGAAACTAATGGAGCAGCTAGGGGTGAGGAAGAGCCTGATGACAATGACTCCCAAGCATCTAGAAGCACAACTAATCCTAGTTTAGAGCTTCCATCAGAAAAAGGTGCAGTAACAACAGATTTAAACTCAAAAACAATTGAAACAGAGATTGAGATATTAGAAGATCTTCACAAGTCTGATTCTTCTATTTACAAAGGTTAATTCCTTATCAGAACTTCAGTGTGTTGAAACACCAGAATTGCAGCCCCTAAACACAAAAACGATGAACATGAAAATTTCTACAATTGTTGGTATATATATATATGTATATGTGAGAGAGAGAATAATGACTCTGGTACATCTACTGCAGGTGATGATACCGAAAAATGTCATGCGGAAGAAGCAACCTCAGATAAAGTTGGCAGTACTGCCTTCCTTCATGAGACGATTGAGCAAAATGTTCAAGAAGCAAGTATTCAGGACGCAGCATCACCATTGAAAGATGAAGTAGACAAAAATGAGAAGGCCAGAAGCATCATAAACGAAAAGGTATCCCTTTTTTTTTTTTTTTTTTTTTTTTGCTACTCATTACTATTGACAGACATGAAATTTTAATTTATTTAGTTCTTTTAAAATCCTATTTCTATAATCATCAAGCTACGTCTGTTAATACAATTGCATTACGGATCTAAGGTTACTGGCACTGGAGAGGTCTATGATGAACCAAACATAAGCGACTATGTCGTGCACATTTCATCAGAAGTGATTAATGAAGAGGCAGTTGAGAGTTCTCAACTGACAGAAAAGGAGGTGGATGCATCTAAAGCAGAGTACACTGAAGGCATGTCACAAGAATCTGTAGAAGAAGGCACAGATAAGAACATCCAAAATGACGATGGAAAGGATGCAGAAAAGTGTAGTAGCAGAGAGGTCAGCAAACTAAATATATTATTGGTTTTCGTTACACCTAACTTGCTTGTTAGTCAGCCAGTAAGTTAACTTCTTATGCAGATTTTCGAGGAGTCTGAAACTCCCAAAACAGTTGATATTGCAAATGAGGCAAAGAAGAGTGATGAAAACCCTGATTCAACTCTTCAATATTCATTGGTTGAAGAACAGGAAAATCTGCAAAGTCAAAGTATAACTGAAGGGCAGACTTCACCGGCAGAACAAATTGATGGTGGATGTCCAATCACAAAGGATGAAGACAAAGAAAATAATACCAGTCTAGAGGAGGCAGAGGAGAACAATGAGGTGATATTGAAGGGTGAGGAGGATTCAGAACACATATTGCAGATGAATGAAACCAAAGAAAATATTGAACAGTCATCGAATGTGATATCTGCAGCAACTGAGCCAGGTGCTTTGAGCCAAACAGCTGATAACACTGTAGAAGGGGGAGAAACAGAAAAGGAAGAAACTACATATGAGAGCAACATTAAAAGCCTCTCACAGGAAAATGTGGCACAGGACCCTGCTAATAACTTCCAGAAAGATGAAAACAGTGCTGAGACATCAAACAAAGAGGTTAGCATGAAACTCTAAATTACTTTATTCTCAATCAATTTCAGTTGACAGAATTGTTTGCTGACGAGAAAGTTAACAACTGATGCAGATTTTTGAAGATTCCAAGGCAGAAGGAACAGGTGACAGAGATGCACATGAGACAAGTCTGAATGATGAAAGCACCAATGAAACTATTCCAACACCACTGGCTGATAGAACAGCTACAAGTGAATCCTCTGAAATAAGAGCATGTGCCAAAGATGATAAAGCCATCAAAGATGAGGAAGAAAGCTTTGACACAATGGAGGCAGAAGAGAAATCGATAGATATTGATCCTAACAGAGATGATGATATCCAGAAGTTAGAGGTTAAACAAAATTCGTTTTGAACACTTTTCACCTCCAAGTTTTGTCTAACAGCATTGCATCCATAATGCATAAAGAAATTGAATATTACAGCATCAAAAATGACAATCATATCACCAAAGTTTCATAAATTTGCTTCCATTGTTGCAGAATCTCCCAATAACAGAACTGAATGAGAAGATTGAAATTGCAGAAGTTGATATCTCAAAAAGGAATGTTGATAAGTTAAATGAGACTTGTTCACAGGAACAAGATCTGGGGGAAGTCTCAAACTTTAAAACTCAAGACCGAGTTCAGAAAGAAGAAGTAGCGAGGGATGAGGAAAAGCATGACAAAAATGACTCTCAAGCATGTGAAAGCACAAAGAATACCAATTCAGAGCATCCATTTGATGAAGGGGCAGTAACTACAGAACCACGCCCAGAAACAAGTGAAGCAGACACTAAGAAATTGGAAATGGTTCAAGGAATGGATTCTGAAAAAAAAATAAAGACTACACATGCTGAGATGACCATAGAAGAAGACATACAGAAGAAGGAAGAAGTGTATGAAACAGAGACGCAAAAATTTGCAACAAGTGAGTATTTTCATATTTCAACTTTCAAACCATATAACTTGGAGCTATAAAGTTATAGATCATTTGACAGTTCTGTTAAGACATGAGATAAAATATACAAAATGCATTGCCAATGCTTTCCCTCAAAAATTATCGAACTCTTAGCAAAGGAAACCTTAAACTAAGCTAAAAATATAAAATATAATCTTTCAGGATATGCCCTTCAGAGACACTAAAGCCATATCACACAAGCACAATCACATATGAACATCTTTCCCTAGCCACCAGAAGAGAAAAATATCAAACATAATAAGTACAACGCAAATGCATAAGAATTACACTCAATAGTTTACACAAGATCATCCCAGACAATCATTTTTTATTGCATCTTCTTTACAAAAAAATTTTAATTCACAATCAGCACATCTAATATTAATGGTGCTCCTTATGACACAAAAGACATGTTTTAATGGTGCTCCTTATGACACAAAAGACATGTTCTTGATAAATGCTATAACCACAGGCATATCTCTTTGTGTGAGGAAAAAAATAAAGAATGATTGCGCTTGCACTTTTGCTGCAGGTGATGACAATGTAAAATGTCATACTGAAGAAGTAAACTCAGATAAATTCTGCAGTTCAGCTTTTCTTCTTGAGACCGTTGAGCAAAACTCTCAAGCAACAAGTCTTCACGAAGCACCAACTACATTGAATGATGAAGTAGAATTTCTAGAGAAAACCAAAAGCAGCACAAGTGAAGAGGTATGAATGCTAGACGTCATTTTGTTTTAGTACTTTAAAATTTTTTTTTCATAATGATCGAGCCACATCAATTAATACAAGTGTATTATGGATCTAAGATCATGGGAATTGGCAAGGTCAATGATGAACAGGACAAAACAGACAGCATTGCACATCTTTCATCAGAAGTAATTAATGACGAGACAATTGAGAGCGATCAACAGACTGAAAAGGATGCTGAAGAACAGATCATAGGAGGCAACAATGTTTCAGGCATCTCACAAGAACCTGTTGAAGAATACCCAGTTAAGAGCTCTGAAAATGACGAAAATAACACTGACGATTCCAGCAACAGAAAGGTTATGATGAAACTAAACCCACCATTGGTGTTAGCTAACTTTAATTGTTTATTAACTGAAAAGTTAAATCTCTTGTGCAGATTTTTGAGAAGTCTGAGACAGCTGAAATGGTTGACTACACTGCAGAACAGAGTGATGAAAGTCCCATCTCAGTTGTAGAACAGAAAAGTCAGCAAAGTAAAAACCTAACTGCAGTTGAGGCTTCATCTGTAGATATAATTAAAGAGGATGGATCTGCCATCAAAAAAGATGAGGACGGAGAAAATAATATAGCAGAGATTGATGAGCGCAATGAGGTGATCTTGAAGGGTGAAGAAGACTTAGAACAGATATTGCAGAAGAATGAAACCAAAGAAAATATTGAACAGCCATTGAATGTGATATGCGCAGAGAGAGAGGCAGGTGCTTCAAGTCACACAGATGATTATGATGTAGAAAATGTAGTTGTTGAGAGCCCTCAATGCAGTGAGAGGGAGGCAGAAGTTGAAAAAGATGAAGAACTCATAAACGATAGCAACATTAAAAGCCTCTCACAGGGACCTGTTGCACAAAATCCTGTTAAAGATTTCCATAATGATGACAATAATGCTGAGAAGTCAAATTCAGAGGTTAGAATTTAAAAAAATATATATATATATATATATTTATATATATATCAAATTCTATCAATTTCAATTCACAATTTTGTTGGTGAGTACAAACCATAGCTGCTCATGGAAATTCTCTTATGCAGATTTTTGAGAAGTCTGACATAGCTGAAACAGTTGATGGCACTGTCACTGAAGCAAAAGAGAGTTATGAAGGCCCTGACTTTGTTAAAGAAAAAGAGAATCAACAAACCCAAAACTTAACTATACATGAGGCTTCATCTGTAGATAAAAATGGTGAGGATGGATCTTTGATCAAACAGGATGAAGAACGAGAGGATGATTCTGGGCCAGCAGAGGTTGAGGATCACAATGTTATATATGCAGAAACAAAGGTAGTCACTTTAAGTCAAACAGATGATAATGCTGCAGATGACGGAGTTGAAAACCCTCAATGTGATGAAAGGAAGCTAGAAATTGCAAAAGTTGATGAAATCATAAATGAGAGCAAAGCTAAATGCCTCTCACAAGAACCTATTGAACAAGATCCTGTTCAAAATTTTCAGAATGATGACAACAACACTGAGAAGTCAAGCACACAGGTTACACTAAAAACTAAACCATGTTATTTATAATTCACTTAACAATATTGCTTTGAGTGGAACCTCAGTTGCTCGTGCAGCTTTAGTTTGCCAACTAAAAATTTAATTTCTTATGCAGAATCTTGAGAACTCTGAGACCGGCAAGACAGTTGATGGTATTGTAACCGAAGCAAAACAGAGTGATGAGAGCCTCGACATAGCTAATGAACAAGAAGGTATGCAAAGTCAAAACCTAATCATTGAAAAGGCTTCATTGGTAGAGGAAATCAATGAGGACAAATCTTCCATCAAAAAAGACGAAGATGGAGAGAATGAAACTCAAGTTGCAGAGGTTCATGAGCACAATAAGGTGATATTGAAGGGTGAAGAAGATACTGACCAGATATCGCAGAAAAATGAAAATGAAGAAAATATTGAACAGATATTGAATGCAATGCCTGCAGAAATAGATGCCGGTGCTTTGAGTCAAACAGATGATATTGCTGTAGAAGATGGAGGTGATAGCCCTCAATGTGATGAAAGGAAGGTAGAAGAAATTGCAAAAGATGAAGAAATCATAAATGAGAGCAAACCTAAAAGCCTCTCACAAGAATCTGTTTCACAAAATCCTGTTGAGAATTTCCAGAATGATGCCAACAGTGCTGAGAAGTCAAACACACAGGTTACACTGAAAACTAGACCATCTTATTCTATAAATTCAGTTAGCAATACAGTTTGTTGACTAGAACCTTAGCTGCTCGTTCAGATTTTTGTTTGCCAACTGAAAAGCTAAATTTCATATGCAGATCCTTGGGAACTCTGAAACAGGTGAGAGAGTTGATGGCATTGTAACTGAGGCAAAACAGAGTGATGAAAGCCCCAACCCAGCTAATGAACAAGAACGCATGAAAAGTCAAAATGTAACCATAGGAGAGGCTTCATTGGTAAATGAAATTGATGAGGATGAATCTTCCATCAAAAAAGACAAAGACAGAGAGAGTGAAACTCAGCTAGCAGAGGTTCAGAAGCACAATGAGGTGATATTGAAGAGTGAAGAAGATATAGACCAGATATTGCAGAAGCATGAAACCGACGAAAAAATTGAACGGTCATTTAATGTGACGCCTACAAAAACAGAGGCAGGTGCTTTGAGTCAAATAGATGATGCTGCTGTAGAAGATGGAGATGAGAGACCTCAATGCAAAGAAAAAGAGCTAAATATGGAAAAAGATGAAGACAACACAAATGAGAGAGCTATTAAAAGCCTCTCACATGAACATGTTGCAGAAGATCCTGTCAAGACTTTTCAAAATGATGACAACAATGCTGAGAAGTCAAACACTGAGGTTAGAAGAAAATGCTAAACTATTTTATTCTGTTTAAGTTCACAATCCTGATGATTTGTCAACCTTATTTGTTGACCAAAATAATAGTTGCTCTTCCAGATTTTTTTTTTCAACTAAAAAGCTAACCTCATGCAGATTTTTGAGAAGTCTAGGACAAACGAAACATTTGATACCATTGAAACTGAGGTAAGACAGAGTGATGAAAGTGCCAACTTGGTTAAAGAATATGAAAATCTGCAAAGTCAAAACTCGTGCATAGTTGAGGCTTCATCAGTACAGAAAAATGATGAGGATGAATCTTCCATCATAAAGGATGAAGACACAGAGAAAACTGAGCCAACAGAGACTGAGGAGCAGGATGAGGTGATACTGAAGGGCGAAGAAGATTTAGAACAGGAACAGATAATACAGAAGGATGGATGTGAACTTGAAGAAAATATTGAACAAGCTTTGAGTGAAATATCTGAAGAAAAAGAGGCAGTTGCTTCAAGTCAAACAGATGATACAACTGTAGAAGACGGAGTTGAGAGACCTCAGTGCAATGAAAGAGAGGAAGAAATGGAAAAAGATGAAGAAGTCATAAATGAGAGCAATGCTATAGCTCTCTCACAGGAATCTGTTCCAGAAGATTCCATAAAGAATTTCCAAAATGATGACAACTCTGCTGAGAATTCAAACACAGAGGTTAGAATAAAACAATAGTCTATCTTATTCCATCAATTTCACTTCACAATCTTGCATACTGACTAGAATTTGATTGCTCATGCAGATTTTGGAGGAGGCTGAGACAGCAGGAATTGATGAGAAAGTAAAACATGAAATAAATCAAATTAATGAAAGCTCTGGTGCAACAGTAGCAAAAGAAGTAGAAAGCCTGCAAGATGAGGGTAAAAGCATTCTAGAAGAAGATTCTGTGGAGAAGACCAATGAGAAAGATGGATCTTCAATTAAAATGAATGAAGAACATGACAACACTAAGCTAGAAGAAGATAAAAAGGAAATACCTGAAACAGTTGATCACCTTACCCATGTAACGATTGAGAATAATGAAAGCCTCAGCTCATCTCTTGAAGCTTCACTGGTAAGAGAACAAAAAAGTGTGCAAAGTGATGAGTTAACTCCAGCAAAAGCTTCAATTATGGAAGTAAAAGATGAGAATGTCTCATCTCTCAAAGCAGATGAAGAGAATTCAAGTACCATTGAGCTAGAACTTAAAGAGCAAACTGAGAGGGAGGCATTGACAGGAAAAAAAGAATTGCAGAAGGTTAAACCCAGAGAAAATCTTGAACTGTCAATTGCTGTACTATCTGCAGAAATTGAGGAAGGTGCTTTGAGTGAAGCGGTTTATAACCCTGAGGAAGAGACAGATGAGAGTCTTAAATACAGTTCAAAAGAAGCAGGGATAGCTGAAGAAGATGACACCAAGGAACACATCATAATTGAGAAAAATATCGAAAGCCTCTCTAAAGAAGCTGTTAAGCAAGGAGTAGTTAAAAACTTCCAGAGTGAAGAAAATAATGCAGAAATGTCTGACAAAGAGGTTGGTCTGACTCTTAAAACTATATTGAGCTCTGAAAACTTTAGCATAGTCTCATTTGCTGACTATAAATTTCTTTTTTTTTTCAGAATTTTGAATCTGTTGTGAGGACAGCAGGTGAAGGTATTCCTCTGGAGATGAATCAGAATGATGAAAGCCCCAGTGCAAGTCATCCAATTGAACCAACCAAAGAAGAGAAAACCCCACAAGATAAGGACATAAATCCAGCTGGAATTTTGACAGATGAGAAAAAGGAAGATGGATCTTCATTCAAAATTATTGAGGGCAATGACAGTAAAACTCAGTTAGCTGAGGCTATCAAGAATAGTGAGGAAATATCACACAATGAAGAAAATACAATTTTGGAATTGCAGAAGAACGAACCAGGAGAACTTCTTGAATCATCATCAGATGTAACTGCTGCAGAAAATCAGGCAGGTATGTTGAGTGAAAAGACTGATGATATTACTATCCCAAAAGAGGTTGCAGCCTTCCAGAATACTGAAGAAACTGCAGAGGAAGGCAAGAAAGAATCCTGTGAAAAAAATCCACAGCCAGAATTACAATATAATGAACCAGGAGAACTTCTTGAATCAAAACAAGATGTGATTACTTCAGAAACTAAGACAAGCTTGTTCAGCGAAAAGGCTGACGGCATTGAAATCTCAGGTGAGGTCGCAGCCATCCAAAATACCAAAGAAACAGTAGAGAAAGAAAAGAAAGCAGAGGGGAATGAAGATATTAATGGGAGCGAAGTTCAAAAGGTTTTAACAACAGAGGTAGAAATACAAAAGGATTTTTAAAATAATGATTATTCCCACCATTTCTACTTCTCAAGTTACCATCTATCTCAGCAGAAGCTAAGCTAATAGCAAAACCTTATCCATGATGCAGGATCTCAAACCAGCAGCAGAAACATGTAACCCAAGCACAAGTGTGGACAATGAAACTGTGCAGGAAAGGTCGATGATAAGTGAGACAGGAGTAGAAACAGCTGAGAAGGCACATGGAGTGGAAACAATAGAGAACTTGGAGGGCACACAAATGAGCAAGAACACAGAAGAGAAAATGAAGGGAGACATTGAAGAGGTCTAGTTTAATACTTGCATATTTGATTAATTTCAATGTAGTTAACCTAATTTTCCAATTCTCATGGTTATGATTAACAAAGCTAAAAAATCGTATGTGAGTACAGTCAGATGCTAGCCCGAGTGAGGACACTGAAAAACACATCACAATGGGAGAGCACACCACCACAAACATCTCATTAGAATCTGCTGGAGAAGGAACAGCTCAAATTCATGAAGGAGGCAAAGCAGAAGAGAGACCCAAAATGGAGGTTGGCCAAAAAATATGCTTTTTATGTTTTGCTTCCGATTAACATCCTTATTATTCCTATTTAACATGTACAATTTTCATCTCTTATACAGACACATGAAGAACTTGAGCTAACTAGTATAGTTGAAGACCATGAAAAACAAGTCCTAGAGGAGGTAAATATTGAGAAGGTGTTGCCTACAGAAACTGCCATTGTAACTGAAGATGATGTGACAGAAGTGAGGCCAAAAGAAGAGGTATGTTGGATGTTATGGCCCAACTTAGTTGTGAATTTTGCTAGCATGAACATGTTTAAGTCTTCTTTTTTGTCACATATATTTCTCCCCTTGTCTCTTGTACTTACACTAAAAGTTCATCCATTCAAATAGCATGAGGTCATTCAATCTGCTGATGAAGCTATTGCGGAACAGATCATAGAGAGAGGCAGCGTAATCAAAGATAGCATTGAAGTTCCTTTGTGCGCAATAGATGCAGAAGGTCATCAGGAGAAGGAAAAAGAAGATGAAAATGATACTGTAAAATCCAAAGAAGAGGTCAGCTTCTAAATTTTCTCCAAATAGTTATGTTATAGCTATCCTTTCTTAGTCGCATACTTACAGATCCATATATATTTGACAGAGAAAGGAAAGTATACTGGACAATGTGGATAATGATGCCCATGATGCCTTGAACTTATTTGCGAACAGGGACCATGAAATTCCAGCAGAGGCAGATGAAGATGAAGAAGGTAAAAAGCATGAGATCCAAAACAAAGTTCTTATTGCAGGACATGGTGATCAAAACAAAATAATCATCAGTGAGATAGCTCCTGGAAAAATACCAGATGATAACCTGACAGAAAACTCTGCAATGTCATCAAAAGTTAGTGACCTCATGACCAGTGAAGAAAGCAAGCCAATAGATGAGAACTCAACAAAAGATACAACTTCCAATGAAAACACAGAAATTGCCTCAATTTCTTCACAAGGAGTGGAACCTATGCACAATGAGAATGATATCATAGCTCCAGAAGAGGTCTCTGATAGAGGGTTTGTGGACACTGGAATACAAAATGCAAATGAGCAAGCTGGGTCTTACCAGAGTGAGGATCTAAATCAGGATCTTGGGCTACACAGTGAACAAAATATATCTAAACCAGAATATGCTCAAAGCTTAAAGACAGAAGAAACAGGAGACCTAGTTGGACAGCAAGAGATTTGCGATTCAGAAACTTCAGAAGATGAGGAGGCATCAAATGCTAGAGATGAGGCCTTAAAGAGTACTGATTTAGTTAATGCAGACAGGAAAGAAGCCGTCCTGGAAGAAGAGGACTCTGCTAAGAAATCAGAAGCTAGCTTAAAGGGAGATGACACAGTAGAAATAGCAGTAGCCGAAAAACAAGAGGGTGATACAACAGAGACCAAAGGCTATGAATTGCCCACAGAAGAGGTTAGAGCAGTACAATCACTGTTTCTCTTTTGCATGACTAATAAGATTAAGTAATTAGCTAAACTAATTTGTTTTTCCCACTCCCTAATGTTGCAACTGGGATACTGCTCATGGATCCATCAGAAAGGTATTTCATAACATCATAAAAAAACTTAGTGATGCCATGATATTCACACAGCAACAATAAAAAAAAACAATATTCCTTACTTTCTATAATTAACCTGAACAGAAACTAAAGAAAACAAAAATCACAAATATAGTTTCTTACAATTCTGTCAACTGCATTAGAGACTTCCTCTTGCTCGAGCAACTTCAGTGTCCATATGCTATGTTAGATGTTTGAGCTTATTATTTTAAAATTTGGAAATTTCAAACAACTACCTTATAGTTTTGTTTTCTATCACCAAATCTAGCCATCTGATAACCATCATTATGTAACAGAATATTGGATTATCAGACAAGTCTAGCAAGAAGACTGATTGTACTTCTGAAATCATCACAAAAGATCCAAGCAAAGAAATAACCCCAGAAATGGACCCAGGTAAAGTTGAGGAAGACAGTATTTCTGAAGCTGTTGAACTAAAGTGCCAAGACCTTCAAGAAAGTCAGCAGAAGGCAGAAGAGAAAACCGAGCAAAAGTTTGAGGCTGAGGATTATATTAAAGAAACACAAAATGCAGAGGAGACTACAGGGGCAGCCATCTTAACCGAAGAGGTAACTAAAATCATTATAAAAGTTAGGAATCTTCCATTTCTTCAAGGTTCAGATTTTTTATCATATGATTTCCAAGCAGGTGCAGAAGGAAAGTGAGAAAGCCGATGATGGTGAACTGGTTAACCAATCAAACACAGAAGAAAATGACTCAAAGGATCTTGACACTGCATCCCTTGTAGATGAAAGAGTTGATGAGGTTAGCTGGACAACAGTTCTATTTGATATAATATGCATGCTGAACTGCTTCAATTTCTACCATAAACATAACTTGAAATCATGATCTAATCAGGTAAGAGAATCCATCTCTGTATCCACCGAATATCACAAAGCAACAGATCCTGATGAAAAAACAGAAATAGCAAGCTCGAAGGTTCAGGAGACAAAAACCATGGGAGAAGAGACATCACATTTAGAAAAAAAGAAACAAATAGAAGTAGAAGATAAAGGTGTTGAAAAGAGACTGGAACTCTCCACAGTTGCACAAAAGGAAGACTCAGAAGAAGTGATTAAGGAGCTGATCATAGAAGATATTAATGGTTACAACAAAGAAAAGAAAACACTTGTTGCGGAGGAAACAACAGACTCTAAGTTGGAAGAAGTTCATTCAGATGATAAGCAAGTGGAGGTGTCTAACTTCCCCTCAGATGATAGTAATCTGCAAGCAGTTGAAGCTGAGGCAAGCCAACAGGAGAGCATAGCTCTTGAAGAAACATCCTCAAACTTTGCATCTCAACGTCCAACTGATGATCATGAGAATATAGATCAGGGGAATGTGCCCATGAAAAGTGCAGACATTGATGAGGTTGTGGAAAGCACGAAGACTTCTGATGTAGACCATGAATCCAAATTTCATGATGTGGAAGAGCTGCACACAGGTGATATTAAAGATAAAATCAAAGAAATTTCTGAAATGCCTGCAACTGATGATCATGAGAATGTAGAACAGGAGAATGTGACCATGAGAAGTGCAGACTTTGATGACATTGGGGAAAGCAGAAAGACTTCTGACATAGTTTACAAATCTAAATTTCATGACGTGGAAGAGCTGCACACTAGTGACATTAAAGATGAAATCAAAGAAGTTTCTGAAAAGGCACATACATCTCAGGGTGATGAAACAGTTCCAAGAAGTGAAGTAGCTATTGATCATACTGTCCCAGAAGAGATGACAACAGCATCTCTAGCAATGACGTGCAAAGAAGAGGAAAATGAAACCAAAGCCACAATTGAGAATTTAGAAGGGAACATGGAGGAGTTGTCAACAACAAAAGATGATTTTTCAGAAAATTCTTCTGCCTTCAAGATAAAAGAAGACATACGCTTGCAAAATGAAAAACCCTGGGCGCTTGAAGTTCCTGAGCTGAATCTTGAAGGCAAAAAAGACATACCAGACAGCCCAAATGAAGAGCGTGAGGAGAAAGGAACTCTACATGAAATCAAAGATGAAATTGGAGAACCTTCTGAAACAGTATCGAAATCTAAATGTCGCAACCTCAAAGCAGCTACAGAAGATGATGTTGCTGCCGATCAAATTCTCCAAGAGGAGAAATCTGAGGAGCAATATCAAAAAGAATCTTGTGCATTACCTTCCAAGGAACAGGAGCTTCAAAGTTCAACAAAAGTTGAGAAAACAGAAGGGAACATAAGGGGAGAAGAACTGCTAGAAGCTGAACCAAAATCAAGCGAAGACGTTTACTTGCAAAAGCAAGAGTCCAGGGAGCTCCAGGTCTCCGAAATACAGCTTGACAGTCCAAATGCAGTGCAAAAGGAAGCAAGAGGGACTTCAGTTGAAACTGAAGACAAGAACGATGCTTCTGAATCCATATCAGAGTCCAATATTGAAGGAAATGGGAAGCTTAAAGAGGATGAAATTTGTTCAGTTCAGATCAATCCTGTGGAGAAATCTGAAGAGCAGAATCAGCAACCATCCTCTATACCAATTTCAAGGGAACAGGAAGATGAAACATCAATCAAAACTGAGGGCATGGAAGAGAAAACAAAGGAAGTGGATGTGCAGGTAGACAAATCAAAAGTGGAAGAGACATCCCTCCAAAAGGAAGATGAGGGTAAAGACGATACAAAAGAAGAAATTAAAGAAGTTTCTGGATTAGAGGAAGATGAAACTTCAGTCAAAACTGAAGGCATGGAAGAGAAAACAAAGGAAGTGGAAGTGCTGGTAGACAAATCAAAAATGGAAGAGACATGCCTCCAGAAAGAAGATGAGGGTAAAGATGGTATAAAAGAAGAAATTAAAGAAGTTTTTGAATTAGTGTCCAAGTCTGGTTCTCCTGAGAATATTGTAGTAGCAGAATATGAATTTAATTCTAATCATCTTATACCAACAGTGATATCCGAAGAGCAAAATCAGACATCATCAGCCGGATTGCTTTCTGAAGAGCAGGAGCATGGCATTTCAATTGCAGCTGCAAGCATAGAAGAAAAGACAATAAGGGTGGAAATGCCAGCAGGTGAACGGAGCCTGATTGACGAAGCAACCTTGCAAAAGGAAGAGCCTAGACAGCTCAAACCCTCCCAATTAGAGCCTCAAGTTGACAGTGATGTACAGGAGAAGAGTTTGGAGGATGTACATTTGACATTGCAGCCTGAACATGAAAAAGAGAAAAGAGAGGCAGCAACCATGGATTTTTTGGCTGAAGAAAATCAGAGCAAAAGAACAGATGATGCAACTGAACTCATGCATATTGGTGTCACAAAAGAACAGGTCAGATAGAGAATTGAACATAACTTTAAATATTACATGCTTTTTTTTCTTTTCTCTTCCCATTTTGTTTTGCTTTTCTCAAGCTTTGAAACATTCTAGAACTGTTAACTAAGAAAGATTAACAACAGATCCAGGAGGAAAAGGACGACGGTAAGAATTGTCCTGCACTAGCTACTGAGGAAAGCTACCCAGAAAATCAACTGAAGGATGAAGCAATACCAGGAGATAATATATTAGCAAAGGAGATGATAGAAAACGAAGTGGTAAGTCTACATATACAATAATTTATTTTTGTTCACTTCTAGAGTCTTCGTTTCTAAAAAATTGAATCATGTATCTCAAATACAGTTACGTGAGGAAATTGCAAAGACAAGTGCAAGAGAGACAACTGATAAACAGATCAGCACAGAAAAAGGAACAGTCAAGAACCTTTCCCAGGCTTTTGTTGGGAATGAGACTTTGACAGAATATTTTCCAAACAAAACAGGAGGAGAAAATGGTGAAGACGCAGGAAAACAACTGAACAATGAAAATCAGGATGATGAGGAAATATCTGGAGATGGCAGAATAGTATCCACAACAGTAATAGACAAGGTACCATATTTAGTTGCTCAAACCCTCTATTTTTCCAGCCTTGACCCAGAAATTTTCATGCAAAATATATAAAGGCAGCAGAAGAAAGGCACATTCTTATTTAAATATGGAACTCTTCCAAGATTCATGCAGCAAGATTATAAATGAGAAGACAGTCAATTTTATAGAATTTTTTAACCGTTTTCTCATAAGTCCTCAGTGTTTTCATCAACATAGTTAAAAGATTTTCCACCTTGAATCTCAATTAAGACATCTTTATATTTTATCTTGTCAGGTACTGGGTGCAGAGGCATCTCAAAAAGAAAGTGCCATGAGCCTTGTGGAAGCCACTAACACCACCCCAGGCGTTATTTATCATGAAGACAAAACATCTGATGGAACTTCCGAAAAACAGGTGGGGCCGGAGGCCATGATTTCAACCATCAAGAAAGATGTTCCACAGGTGCTGCAGGAACCGATTGCTGAAACCATACAAGTAACTGAAGTAGGAGGTTTGCGGCCTGCAAATGCTACAAATGTTGATTCAGAAGCAAAAAGACATGAAGAACAAAAAGCAGACAATCTAATCAGTGAAAAAGATGGAAAAACAATAGAGGAAACTGCATCAAAGGATTCAGCCAAAACTTCATTGCTTGACGTGATGCAGAAATCCACAAGAGCATGGCATGTAACAGCAGGAGAAATGACAGGAGAGCAAGAACCAAAAACAACCAAAGAAGAAATGCAAACTGAGGAGGCACAAAAGAAGGCACACGAAGAAAAAGAAGATGATGATGATGAACACAAAGAGGCAGAAGACGAGCACAAAAAGAATGACTCAGGCTCTGATGCTCCAGTAATGGTAGAAGCATCAAGAGACATTGACACTAAAATTGCACACAAGAAATCACACAATATACTGTCAGGCGTCGGATCAAAGGTGAAGCATTCAATAATCAAGGTGAAGAAAGCCATTACAGGCAAATCTTCTCATTCAAAGCAACACTCACCAAAATGATCCAAACATAAACAAATCGGCTTGCTTTGATTTTTATTTTATTTTTGGTGTGATTGTATAAATTTCAGATTTGATTTTTTTCGTGTGTGAATGTATAAATTTCAGATTTTTGTGTAATTTTTTGCATAGTTAGTTCAATATATTATGATTGCAACTCAACTCAATTCAACTGCACCTTAATTTCAAATTAATTGAAGTCAATTATATGATTTTTTTTTTTTTCCCATTTTCACACCATTATGAACTACAAATTCAGAAAGATTTAAAGCTGAAATAGATCATTTTTATAGCCTATAAATTGCACATATAGAAAATAATACGCATTAAACAGATGATGCAACCAAAAAAAAGAAGAAAAAAGAGACTGAACACACAAATCTAACCTTTGTTTTTTACCTAATTTAGAGCAGCCAAAAGCCCCCATGGATTAATTTTGCGCCAATTAAAATTGCGAGCGCTCTCTCGCAAGTGAAGGAATTCATTGCTGATCTTCGTCTATATATGTTATTGAAGTAATCACTGCTCTGCTTGTCATAAATCAATCCTCTCTTCTCTCTTTCGCGCCTTCTCTCCATTTAAATTTTTTTTTTTTTTTGAAAATTCTTATCAATCAGTAATATTGGGCTCTAACGGTTAAATTATAAATTTAATAATTTAATATAATATTCTTTTTTCAGAGGTGAGTACAATCTTTATTTTTTACAACAATTATAAATTTAATAATTTAATATAATATTCATACGGGCCCGAAACCGGTGGAGGAAGGCATATTCTGGGCGGATTCAACTTTTGTTGGAATTAGAACTGGCGATTCCGGTTCTAAACTGACCAAACCAAGATTAAAAATTATGAACCGGCCTGAAACTATGGATCAGAACTAATCGTTTTCGAACTGGTCCAAAATCGGAGGTGGCCGGATCCGGTCTGATTCCACACTTAGTTTAAATTGTGAACTGTCGATTTTGAAGCAGATCGGCCAATTCTTGAACTGTGGCTACTCCTAATTTTGCCTTTTTTCACAATTAATTATATAATTTTTTTTTGTGATATTGAAATATTTGTGTTTCACATTTGTTATACTTTAATACATTAACATCATCGTTATTTTATAAAAAAATATTAATATAATATTAAATTTTAGTAATAAATTTATTTTATGTATGATTTATAAATTTACACAATTAGTTAATTTTTAATATAAAATTTATTTTTTATTTATAATAAAATAAAAAATACATCTAAATTTGATTTTTTGTGAGTTTATTATAATTAGTTGAATGTTATATCTCATTATATAATTTTACTATTAAAAATTTATATTGTTTTAATATTAAAATATAAATGTTAAATAGTATTATTTAAAATGGTATTAAAATATAAGAAATATAAAATATAAAATGTTTAAATGTTGCATAAACAATTATAAATTAATTTTGTAAAAAGAGAAATTATAGAATTAAAATTGTAATTATCTCTATTTTTTAATAAATTTTGCCTAGAAAAAAGCTCCTTTACCCTGTCTTTTAATATTGCAAAGATGATTTGATAATTTTTTATTTTAAATTTTTTATTTTAATTTGAAATAAAAAAATTAAAATATTTAACATAAAATTTTTATTGAATCTGTTTAGTTATTAATTTTTAATTATATTTTTTTTAATTGAGGAGATTGAAACATCAAAACTTTAATCTATAAATACCTTGAAAAGAATTATATTATTAGACTACTCAATTTTCGACAATAATTAATAATCATGTCAAGATAATTTAATCAATCAAGAATTTTTATGGTGAACTAATATGTGTAGTTAAAATTTAGAATTGTTTAATTTATGAAATTTATTTAATATGATAAAATAAATTTATGTCATTAAAAGTTTAATAATTTTTATTAATTATATTTTTCAAACAACTATATAGATAGTCATTACTTAAAAATTTCAGTACTTTCGTAGTCCTCTAGCAAAGCCATGTTTCTCTCTAGTTTCATACTTACCCTTTATTTGATTTAATTTCATTTTATTTTTAAATAAAATTCATTTGAACCAAATATATTTCATCAATAAAAATAGATTTAGTATTAAGCAATTTCATATAATTAAGAAGTTAGAATTGAAAATAAATTTTATAAAATATTTATTTAAACCAAACATATTCGCATAAATTTACAAATAAATTTTATAAAATTTTATATAATTCATTTGAACCAAACACATTGTTAATGATAAAGTATTTGGCTTTTCTTCGTCAAATCTCCTCTGCTGTGGCTACTAGCTATATTACTACTATTAACTTGGAATCGAATATTGACTTCTTCTTGCTTGTTGTATTATAGCAATGGCAAAACATGTAAGGTAATGCATAGTTTTTTTATTGAAAAACATGTGTATTTTCAACTTGCTTTGAGAAAAATCAATGAAATACTGACCTCTAAGAACGATTTCAAATTCAGTTTCAAAGTTTAGCTGCAGAGTCGACCCAAAAGTTGGCGTAGGTTTGCATCTGGTGGAGATTAGTCATTGGTGGCTACAAAACATGATTGTTGATGGCTGGTGTTAATAGGAGGAAGAAGCAGGTGGTATGGAAGGAAAATGTAGAGGCTTGTAGGGAAAATAATCAAAACAGTGAGTTTCAAAGTAAAGTTGTGAGTTTAAGGTGGACAGAGCAATCTTACGACATGGCAAATGATTATGGAATCCAGCTGCCATGTAAGCATAAGCTCGCCGGATAATGAATCAATGTCTTGAATTACAAAATTTTTTAAATTTATATTTTGATTTATCAAAATTAAAAAGTCGTAATTAAATTATAAAAAAAGTTAAAAGTTATGTTTTTTTTTTTTCAGCAAATAACCCTTTTAAAATTGAATTTTTGCCTCCTAAGTTTTAGATTATTTTTTCATTAAATGATATATAAACATACTAAAATGTCTTTTTAATCAGTAAAACAATTATAATTAATTATAAAATACTAATAATATTGGCCAAATACTTTCTTTCACACCTAACTTTACCATATTTGTCTATTGCACATCTCAATTTTATTTTTTACCAATTACACATATGAACTTTTATTTTGGACCGATTTAACTCCTAAAATTAATATTTTTTGTTCATTGAACTCATAATTTGACAGCTGAAAAATAAGGTAAAATACACGCCTTCTCGAGCACGTAAGGAGAAAAAAGGTTGCTGACACATATATAATTATATTTAAATAAAAAAAAAAAGTTTACAATTAAATCCCTAAATTTCTTCTTGTACATTTTATCAAACAAATGGTGAGCAGAATTTAGAGATACATTGTTTCAATTTTTTTCTTTGCCTTCTTACATTCCTTACAGCTTGGTTGTTATAGCCAACAATCACAAACGCAGCCATGAAATCAGCTATATGATTCGCCTCTCTGTAAACATGAACCAACTTGACCTCCCAACTTCGGTGCAACAGCTCAAGAACATAGTTCCGCCAGTCCTTCGAAAACCCAGCTTCCATGCAACAGAAAGCCCCTAAAAGATGCCAGTTCAGCTGTTGTGATAGTGCTAACGGCAATATTCATGGCAAAACTTGCACGCCAATTCCCCACCTACACACACACTAACTAGATAATGGCTCTTATTTACAATTTAAGGCATCTTGGAGGGTCAGAATCAGATAATCGTGATTTTCTCACTTCATGGGTGGTTGATGATCCAACGAGTGAGTGTTGTAAGTGGGAGAGAGAGAGCTACCTGCAACTCCACCACAGGACGCGTGATTGAGCTCTTCCTTAACAGTTCGAGGAACAGAGATTATGCCTTTTGTGGCTTGGGTGAAGGTAGCTTGTTGAACATGTCACCATTTCAGTAAATTAAGGAGCTCACAAGAATTGATTTATCCTTCAATGGTGGTTATGCAATAAATACACACTTTCACCTTAATGAAGATAATGAAGAAAACGATTTACAATTTACACCATCTGCAAGAAAAAAAATATATAAATAATTAAAGCAAAAGCAGCAGCAGTAGCTAGAAAAGAATCAATTGAAGAGGATTCAACTTTCTTCAACATCTCTGCCATATGGTCAACCACCATATGTCCTTTTCCGTAAGACTTATTCACCTTTGGTTCTAAACTAGTTTTGCTACAGTTAAGTATTTTACCTTTGGCATTCCATCAAACAAGTGTTGGACAATTTTTGAAGATATCAGAATTAGAGAACTTCTCAATATCATCATGCCCACTGATTTCTTCATCAAAGCAAGATGTAAAACATATCAAAGTCAATAGAACACAGATAATTCAAAGTCATCAAAAGATTTTAGTTTCAAAAGTACCGAAGCTTCGTAGAGAAGCAACATTGAGGGCCATAAAAGAATGGGGACAACCTATATCAAGAATCACTCACCTTGTATTTGCTACATCTTCATGCGTAAATATGCCTGGCATAAATCAGGGGCTCAAGCTCTTGGGTCTTCAACGCTCTGTCAAAAGATTCATGCTCAATCAACAAGGTTGCTTTGTAGGAGCAGCAGCCCTTCGCCTTCCTAAAGACATTGCAAAAAGTAATGTTAACTCACGCATTCTTGTAGTTTGCTGTGAAATCAATTCTATCTCTATTTTTCATGCTCCTTCAGACACTCACTCAGACATTTTTGTGGCTTCTGCAATCTGAAATTAGGTTGATTTAAGATTTGAACTCATTGTTTTACGTTGTTCATCCTGGTGGTGAAACCATTCTTAAAAGACTGGCGGAGAAGCTTGGTCTGGTTAAAGAGCAGCTTGAAGCAAGCCGCTATGTATTGAGCGAATATCTGTTAATGACCATGCAGACGAAGCTTGATGGTTTTCTACTTCTTGAGGCAGCGAGGATGATGACGACGACGGTGGTGGCGGTGGTGATGTCGTTCATTTTGACGAAGATGCAATAAGAGATTTAGGTTTTTTTTTTTACTTTGGTAATAAAGTTAAAAAATTTTTACTTTTTTTGACATTTATATACGTGGTCAATTTTATCAAACATCAGATTGCGTCCATAACACGCGCTCACCTCTATTTTTTGATGCGTAGGGTAGGTCCAAAATAGAAGTTCATACGTGTAATAGAAAAAAAATAAAGTTGAGGTGTGCAATAGACCAATATGATAAAGTTCAAGTGCGAAAGAAGATATTTGGCCAATAACATTTGAGATCTTTATATTTAATAACATTAGATACATATTTTCCTTGCTTACTAATAATAAGGTTCATAAAAAATGAACCAAATCATTAGTGTTTTGTAGTTAATCATAGATTTTTTACTGTTTATATGAGCATGCTAATCTTTTTATATAACACTTGACTGAAAAAATAATCTAATCCTAATAAAAATTTTAAAATGTTAACAGAATAAAATTTTAACTTCTAAATAAAAAGGAGATAAGTGTTAATTAGATTAAGTATTAGAGAGGAACATGCAATATATATATATATATATATATAGTAGTAAATTAGTAATATAGAACTCAAAATGAAATATTTGTTTAGTAAGATGACAAGCTACAACAATTTGACATTTATAAAAATAATAACGTAACGTAAAATATATATATATATATATATATAAATGATGGGTTTAATTTAACAAATGTTTCTTCTCATAATTCAACATTCACTTATAAACTCTTATGTATTGAATGATTAAAATTTATAATATTTTTTTATAAAAATAATAAAAAATTTTATTTTAACAACTGTAATCTTTTACTTCACTTAAAACACTTATTTTTTATTCCACTGCAAATACTTCTCTTCACTCTAATATTATATTTTATTATTAATAATACAAAATATTAAATAGAGAAAATTCTATTTCACCATGGATCAATCTCCACCAAATTAAGGTAATATCTTTTTTTAGGTTTTTCTAAATGTTACTTTTTTTAGTTATATTATTATATCTTGCATTATTTATTTATACATTCAATTATCTTTCAAAAGATGTTAATATGGAAAGAAGGTTTTATATAAAATTGACAAACTACATCTTTTGTGCATTAATTTATATTTTTTATATATTTTTCTGACTATCTATTTTTTTTTTCTTGAAACTTATTTTGAAAATATATGAAAATATGTATTATTACATTTTATTTTAAGTCCCTAATATTGATTTATGTAATTTCTTAATCATATATATTAGTAATTCATTTAAGTGACTCTGGCTTCTTTTAATATTTAAGTTTTTATTAAGTTGTAATTAAAATTTTTGCTCAAATATTCTCACAAATTGAGTATTAATTTAAATGACTGATTAATTTTTTAGATTTTCATTTACGAACGGGTGTAATAAAAACTAATTAATTAGATTTTCATTTACGAACGGATGTAATAAAAACTATTAATTAGATAACTATTTATTTCCTTTGTAACTTTTATTTTAATAAAATTATTTAATTCGTATATTTGTATTATTCATTTTATTTATATTTTAAAATAATCAAATAAAACATCTATTAATTTAGAATCCACACAATCGACTAGTTTTAATAAAACAACAGAATTAGAATGCAGTCACCATGTATAAGAGTCAAGTTAAACAATACCAAAAACCAAATGTATTAGTTAAACAATACCCAGTCCAAATGTATTCATGTAAAAGACATTACTAAGGCAATTGTAATGAGCAATATATACAATAATTCTTCTCAAGAAATAGCTGAAAATGGACCAATCAAAGAATAATTATAACTTATGAATGTAAAAATTCAAATTAAACAATTACTCATATTATAACAAAATTTACCAATTACAGCTATAATTGGTGAAGTCATCATCATATATGCTACAACTGAAGTCTACCCGGCCAATATCAAATTAACTTGGATAATAAAGAGAAGTTACAAAAATTTGGTAAGCCAGGAGCTTCAAAGTGAGAATCTATCAAACACATCAATTCTTCTCGGATTTCTGAGCTTCAATCACCTTTTTGCGGTCCCTGAGCTTCTTATTGCGAGTGTCCTTTCGTTCATGGTGTTTCTGGGTGAAATAGAAGATATTCATAAATTAGCAAGACGAATCTCATTCACATTTGTGAGAGACAAGTAGATTTAGAAAATCTTGAAAATAGATTTTTGAGCACTGAACTCACAGTAGAGTTAAAACTTAAAATGGCTACATATTAAGAAAATTGAAATTGGTTACACTACACATGATGCACAAGGCTAAGCTTATAATAAATTTGGTTTTTTTGAGTAAAACGTGCAGAAGATTGTACATTCCATTTTATACACCAAAATTATGAATTTGAAGATTAGAAACATATAAAACATGCTCTTTCACTAATAGTATCGAGGTATATAACTTTTTTGAAATAGCCTAATGTAAATTGGTGTCACATATATCAATAACATGTATAGCACAAGGAGAAAAGGTCAAGAAAGAGGGCAAGCAGCATAATAGGGCAATAGAGCTCACCTTAATAGCCTCAAGAAGTCCTCTATTTTTACGTGACATAGAAATTTTCTGCAACATTTCATCATCCTCAGCAGTCTGCTGCCCATCAGGAACAGGGCTAGTCTCTTCCCTAGCCTCCACATCCTCAACAGAGCTCTGCTTAATTTTTTTCGATGCCAATGAAGAAGATTGACCTTGAAGCTCCATCTTTAGCTCTTCATGATACTGCTTTTGATGGGCTTCCAGCTGCAATATCCAAAATGTAATCATGTCAACAGGAACATTGAGAAACTACATGTGCATACCAGAAAGAACACTAGCATCATTTATCCAAAGAAAAGCAAAGTGACACAAACAGGACAAAACAATTAGTAACTAAACATTATGGAGAAAGGATAAAAGAAGAAAATTGCACAAAGGCATCTAGCGCAGGGGTAGCTAAACTTGCAGGAAGGAGAAAGGTTACACCTCTTAGCCCAGCAATTGCATTGACACATACACCCAATTGTTAAACAGTGTTTTCCACCGAGTCACAACTGCTACAAAATTCAACATTCAAGTTCCACAGCTACGCACCTTTCGCTTTGTCTCTGCAGCTTCAATAGCTTCTGTTCGATTGATGTACCCCTGCACCAACATATTTTGCGGGTCATCTAGATCTTCCTTCCCCACTCCTGGAATTGGAAGAACTTCATTTTTGGCAGCAGCCTGCAAACGTTTGATGGTCTCAGCATAGTCAGGAACATAACCTTCTGCCTCATTATCAACAAAAGGTGATAGGTGTGGCGGAGGAACCCTGTTGGCAGAACATAACGTTAGAATTGAACCAATTTTTTTGCCTGATGCTGGCCAACAAGAGAAATAACAAAATGTAACGAGGTGCAGGCCAAATACCTAGACAAGAAAAAACACAAACTAGAAAAGCATGAAGACATAAGAACAAAGAACCAGACTATAACTGCAAAAAACAGACCTTAGAAATAAAATTGAAGCACTCAGAGAACCCAAAAAAAAAAAAAATCAGTTCACATCAACCAGTGGCAACACAGTAACTGTAGTTTGAGTCCTTAATTATTCTGAAACAAAACAGTGTTATTTTTCTGTTAACCCACTAACCAATGTCCTCTTCTTTTTCACTCCTTTTTCCCATGACAATTTTCTTATAAGTTTGTTCAAAATGCGCATCATCAGTTAAAATAAACCTTAACTATTAAATTTGTAAATAATTTGAATCATGATTACCGACAGATGTGAACACCCAAAAAAGGTTCTCCTTGGGAATATGCTAAGCATGCAATCTATTGCATATCATGGCCACCAAAATTCAAAATTTAATAAGAAGAAAACAAAGACAAAACATGGATATTTGTTGTAGACCCAGATGACAGAAAACAATGCTGCATCAACTTCCCACTAACAATTCTTAATTAACATTTGATCCTTACATGGATAAAGTCATAAACCACAGTAGTTAAAAATATTATAAAGAAATGACACTAGTAATAACATTAATGATCAATAACAGCAGCACCGAATTTCAAAAAAAAAAAACCACATTTACTAATATAGAGAAATAGGTACAGAACATGAGAAAGCAATGAGCACCCAAACAGAAGAAAACAATTTTGCATTTCCTGAAATTACCTCCCCACTAAATAATCTTCAGTTGGCAATATGATCCTTGCATTTACACAATCATAAATCCACTGTGGTTGAACATATTCCCTTGAAAAGTATTTATGACCTTGGGATGGCCTGTCAACAATCTGCACAGATCAAAACATTCACTGAGCTTAAACCACATCCCAGCACACTAAGACAAAACTTGTGTGCATGGACATAGGCATCCACAAGAACATGTTTATATGCATCAAACCTGATGAGTAATGCCCTGGTCTGCTTCCTTGAATGGAGCCCCATCTCCATCCCAAGAAACAACACCGCCAAAAGCAGGAATGACAAAGAGCAAGGACTCACGGGGAACCTGGACATTTATATCATTAGTTAACACTATAAACAAAAACATAAGGAAAAATAAGAATCATGACCATAATAATCCCCTTAATTGAAGAACCAATCAAATGAAATGGCTAGGCATCATGGACAGGACATACATATCTTTGTAAACAACCCACTTTCAAGTTTTCAAGAAAATAATAATCAACCAGCTAACACTGACCAACGAGATAAAATTTGAATGACTTTATTCTGCACCTATACTGCAGTGATGGGGGATAGTTTGACATCACAAAATTCAAGATACCAGGTTTAAGCAAGGATGTTAGTAGCTTATGCAAAATCTAAGCAAGACAAATTGTAACAGATGCAGGATGTAGGCCTCGAAATAATGCTGGAACTACAGTCCATTAGTTACAATAACAGATTTATGTATATCATGCAAACACTTTGTCAAGAAAAAAAGTAATAAACCTAAAACTCCATACCAAGAAAGCAAGGTACTTTCTGAACTTACAAATGTTTGATAATTCCAAAAAAAAAATCAATAACAAGATAGGAGACAAAAGGTGATTGGAGATTTAGAACGTTCAATGCAGGCCAGTGAGAATTATCTAAATAAATTGCAAGCTATATGGGAGGATCATCTACCCTAGTCCTTCTCATAGCTTTGACAGAGGCAGGTCACAGGTGTCACACCCACAACATTGGCAATCCATACAAGTTAACTACTAACTCCAACAAATGATACCAGAAAAGCTTTATAATTTCAAAAATAAACTATAAATTTCACCTCGCGGCTCAGGAAAAATTTCATATTCCTAAACAGCTTCTTGCACTCCTTTGTGTCTTGATCATCTTCATTTTCAGCCTCAGCATCCTGAACAAGGTGCATCAATGCGCCAGGTTCATTGGAAGGAAGTTGATGCTGCAATTGGGCAAGTCGCATTTCAGACTCCTCATTTTCTGTACCCTCCACCTCGGCTGTAACTTGCTCTGATGCTAATGAACTGGAAGCTTTCGGTTCCTCAACAGACATGCCAGAATGAGCGTCGATGTATCTTGACAGTGCATAAAGACCTGCAGAGTTTGACAACAAAGTTTCACTATGTAGCACAACATGCAATAAGATCATTGCAACAAATAGCACAATTTGAGCCCTGCATATAATTTGAAAAGATAATATGGAAATTTCAACATAGATAATTCTTAAAAAAAAATACCTGCTGCTAAAGCTTCTAATTGAGGATCAAGAATTGGAGGATACACCACATTTATGGAATGATAAAGCCTAAAATTGACAAATCCAAGAAGATTCTGCACCAATAGAACCAAGTAGAAACTAATTAAGGATAGGCAAAAAAATTTAGCAAATGTTATCAGCTATAATTATATTTCAAACCATTTAAATTCATTATCAATGATGGTGCTTGAGCTTAAGGTTTGCATCAACGATGGTGCTTGAGCTTAAGGTTTGTTATCAATGATGGTGCTTGAGCTTGTTGTAGTGTAGCATTTTTTATACAGTTTAGTGACAGAAAATCTGAAAAGGTTAAAATTAACAGTCATCTTCAGTTGTTTCATGTTATTTACATGGTGTAATTTGTGAAGTTCACATACAAGAGATCACATCAGAAGCATCACAACTATGGCACAATATTGGACCTCAAGATATAGTGAAATCCAGCATTGATTGAAATGTCACCTGGTAAAGCTCCAAAAAAGTTAACATGACACTGTAGTTAACATCATCAGGCAAAACTTGCTGCATCGCATGAGGGGTCAGCCATGTAATCTTTTGACCTTCAACCTCGGCCTACAGAGATTAAAAATGCAGCAAATAAGTTTCAGACAATTGACAACAGCATATTAAAAGAATGAGGAACAGGAACCTGTATAATACCTGATAATATATGCCCTTTACAGAAACAAAAACCTTTCGCAATTTATGAGTGCGGACTATATAAGCTTGCCATTCATGACTCAACCTGGTAAAATAGAAACATATAATAATAAGTTACAAATCTTAACACCATGCAGGAAGACAGTATGCTAACATTTCCCTATTTAATAAATAAAAGATTTGACATGCAAGTACTACCTTCGACAATTATGGACACATTCCACATCAATTTTCAACCTTTCTATAGCAGGTAATACTGCAAAAAGGTGCACCATTGTGAGGCAATCATCCAAATCTCTAAGAGCATCAACAAACTTGGGATACCTAAAACAAACGGAAAAAAATAAACAGAGATAATAAGAAATTCCTTCGAACCGTCATGCATTGTTAGGAATATGCGAAAGTTAAAATAAATTGACATTGTATTCTTTCTAAATGCCTTTATTTCTACAACAGTTGAAGGAATCAAAACATGATAACTGAATCAATAGAATTCGATTGAAGTGAAGTACACTCTTTCATTAAAAACAAAACTTTCCAAACACTACACATAAGCATTCATTAGTGGATATGGCGAAAACCTTTGAAGAATGACACGGTCAAAACTAGGAGTAGGTTGACGACTCTGGAGCCGAATAGCCTGATCATTATCTTTCTTTGCCAAAGCTTTCTTTATTTTCTTCTGGTAAGCCCTAATTTCTCTAAACTTCTCGAGCAACGGCTCATGTTGAAGGTAAGCAATATCTTTCACATGGTAATAAGTATGGTGATTTCCTTTCACCTTCTTTTTCGGCTCACGAGGAAAAATCCCTTTCAGAATGCATAGTCTCCTGCACAATACCAACAAATACAAAGATAAAAAACAGCAGCAGCAGCAACAAAATCTATAAAACGCAGCCGTAATGATGCAGTACCTGAAAAGAGAGAGACTGCACTGAAGCTGCTTGACGGCTTGTGACCTGGTGATGAATCTAGCGGCGTTACCTTCCTTCTTCTTCCCCTGAAAAGAAATTGAGTAATTGGAGAGTGAATTATTAACGGAAAAAGTGTGAGAATAAACGGAGATTGCTGCCGTTGCTGTTGATCTTTGATCGACTTACAGGAGGTCTGTAGTGCTTGATCTTCCTTGTCATGGCTGCAAATGAGCTTTCAGCAGAACAGAGCCAGTCCAGAGAAGGAGAAAAAATGGAGGCCACAACACAGACAGGAGAAGTTATAAGTTGGGATTTAGGGTTTTAGTAATTTGGGGCCTACTCAGTGATTGTAAGTCGGGTCGCTGTTGGTGCATGTTTTGGGTTTGGGATCTCGGGTTAAGCCCCTGAATTTTCTACTTTATTCCATCGAGTCCTTCTATTTCAATTTTGTTTTTGGAATTCTTTAATTTGAATTTTATTCTGCTCACCCCTTCTAACTTTATAGTACTCGTATTAACAATTTTTTTTCACATACTTAATTAAAGTATAATAGACTTTCTGTTAAATAATAGTCACCATAAGAGAAACGAGTTCAAATAGAAAAAAAAAAAAAAGAGTGTCCAGTCAAAATTAATTGGCAACCACATTACTCACGATAATTTTTTTCTTTTTTATAAATAAATTTTTGAAATTTTGTTAAATGTGTAATTTAGTTTCAATTAATATTATATTTATAATTTCTTTTAAATAATTTAGTCTAAATTTATTTTATGTTTATAATGTCTTTAAACAATTTTGTTCAAATTACAATATATATTTTATTTATTGTTTAATTCACCTAAAAATAATATATTTATTACACAAATAAAATAAATATGTAATAGAAAATTGTTTAATCAACTTAAAAAAACATAACACAACACTCATAATTTTCAACTCTAAAATTATACATTTTTAACAAATAATTTAATAATTTTGTTAACCAATACCAAATCCACCAATATTACACTACAAAAAAATTGAATTTTAGTGACAGAAATTTGTGATGGAATTTTCCGTCGCAAAATTATGACTGAAATTAGAATTAATGACAAAAATTTGTGACAAAACAGATTTCCGTCACAAAAATTATAAGAAAAGTAATTGAAGAGATTTTGTGACCGATTTGTGACGAAAAATTGTGACAAAAAATAAATTCATTGCTAAAATGTGGCAGGGAGTTAGTGCAAAAATTTTGTGATGGATATTAGACTGCTTTGTGATGGAATTTTGTGACGGAAAATCAATCTGTCACTAATCCATCACTAAATAAACTACCAATTAAATGGCTTCATTAATTTGTGACGGAAATGGAATTCCATCACTATTTTGTGATGGAATCCAATTTTCTTCACAAGACGGAATTAAATTTCCATCACTAATGCAATTTCTGTCACAAAATAGGTATGGAATCCACTTTTCGTCACTATTTTGTGACGGAATTACAATGTCATCACTATTTATGATAGAATTAACTTTCTGTCACTATTTTGTGATGGAATTGTAATTCCATCACTATTTTGAGACGGAATTGTAATTCCATCACTATTTTTGTGACGGAGTTAAATTTCCGTCACTAATTTGTGACGAAATTAGATTTTTGTCACTATTTTATGACGGAATTAGATTTCTGTCATTGTTTTGTGACGGAGTTAAATTTTCGTCAATAATTTGTGATGGAATTAGATTTTCGTCACTATTTTGTGATGGATTTGTGACCGATATTTATTAAAAATAATAACTTTTTATATTTTAAATTGTATTATACACTATTTCAAAATATTCATAAAATATATTGTAAATATATATTTTAAATTATATTATAAACTATTTTAAATTTTATTATTAATATATGTTGTGCTATATTGTACAATTTTTTTAAATTTTCAAATTTGTGATATTTCAATATTTTAAATTGTATTATACGCCGCTAAATAGTCATAAAATAAAAAAAATATCAAAATAAATAATATATGTCATGCTATATAGTTACAAAAATTGAAAATATAAAAATTTGTGATATTTCACCCTTAAATTTTTATTTTAGCCACCATTGGGGTATAGCTAATGGAAGCCAACTTGTTAAACTATATATTTGAGATTGACTCGATTATTATCGTATTGAGCTCAAAATCGAACTATTCCAATAGTTGAATCAATTTTTATTTGAGCCACCATTGGGGCATAGCTAATTGAAGCCAACTTATTAAACTATATATTCGAGATTGATTCGATTATTATCATGTTGAGCTCGAGCTCGAGCTATTCCAATAAGTTGAATTGATCTCGGCCTCTTAAATGGATTTAATACTATAAACCCGCGACCGTAATCACTACTAATGGTATTTGTACAAATTTATTATTTTACCCTTATATTTTAATATAATTAAAAAATAGTTTATCAAATTGAGTCGATTTAATTTAAATATTTTGAATTTATACATATTGTAACCTTTCATATAATATCTTAAAATATTTTATATTTATGCTATAGTTTTGTAAGTTAAAGGAAATATTTAATATAAATTTAAAAAGTAAAAGAGATAAATAATTAAAATAATATGTGTGTATATATGTGTGTGCTTATGTGTATGATTTTATATACAAATTACTTTAAAGAATTTTTAATATACACAATATTTATGTGATAAATATTGATATGAACCCCAATTATATAGTAAAGAGACCCAATACTAAATATTTAGCAACAGTAGGATAGTTTCTAAACAGGTTGTAAATAATTGATTTCCACCCTTGACCCGTTGATTAGCAAACCAAGAACCAAGAATAAGAAAATAATTGAAATAGATGTCACTCCCTTCATAAAGCAAAGTAGAGGAAGATAAGTCAAGTTAGACGCCGCAATCAAAATGATTGATAAGTCTGTAATTAGTTCTTTTAAGAACCAAAGCAAAAACTTTATAAAAGTGATATTTTATTTATCATAAGTTACAATGAGAAAAGCCTTTATATAGGCTTAGAAAACATGACTACGTACATAAATTTAGACTCCTTAAATTAAAGAGACATTAATAAGCTATAATTAACATTTGTTGTTACTAAGCTATAATTAACATTTCTTATTCCTGCTGTTTGTAACTCATTTTTAGCCTTGAGAACATCCGAATTGATTGTTGCTCAAAACATAAAATTTGTTGCTGCAGACGTCAGCTTTAAATAGAATTTAGAATCATCTGATTTGGAGTAGTATTGAGGAAGATATGGGCTTAAAACTAGTTAGTGTGTAGGCTGCCCATTAAAGCTGAAATTTAGAGCATAAAATGTTGGCCCATTATTTATTTGGATCCAAGCCTTCTAAATATATTATTGTAACATCCTTATCTTCATCCATAACTAATATTATATGAACATATGCATCATAAATGTCTCTCATTTGAGTATATACATTTCACATGTATTACATATCATATTTATAAAAATGTAGAATATGGCATAAGATGACTTTTGTGATTTATTTTCTAGAAAGAAAGATAAGGATAGCATAATTATAATAATAAGAATAAAATAAATAATAATAAAATATAAGATATTTTGATATGTATAGAGCTGTCTTTGTCTTGTAGAGAAAACTAAAAAACTCTACTTGTCTACCTTAAGTCATATGTCTCTTGACATTAAAATAATAATAATAATAAATAAATAAATAAATAGGAAAAGGGGGGCTGGAACGTAGAAATAGAAAGAAAAAAAAGAGTAAAGTGAGGAGAAGGAAAACAGAAAGAGGAGAAGAAGGAAGAAGGGAAAAATTTTAAGGGTTTTCTAATTTTGGCAAAGGTAAGTGATTTTATTTTATTTTCTTGTATAATTGTTCCCTCTTGATATGCTGATCATATTAAATTAGAAAGAATTAAAAAGGGAAATAGGTTAAACTGATTTTGAAGATGAATTAAAAGGAAAAATAGATTAATTGATTTTGAAAATAGGTTAATTGATTTTGAAGATGAATATGATTCTTCATGCTGGAAATTATGGTTTTTAAGTGAATATTTTACTCTAATTTTCATGGCCATAAAAGAAGAATTAGGAGAAACACAAAATATGAAACTTGTAGATTTATGTCTTATATTCATGTCTGTAAAATAGTTTTGTTAAATAACAAGTATGTGAAATTCTATGGAAGTTTATTTGGGACTGGTTCAGGTAGCAGTTCCATCAGGCTACTTGATGTTGATTAATTATTTTGAGGATGTTAGAGGCTGAATTAGACAAAGTGATAAACATGAGTTTTGTTACTTTATATGTTATCTAAAACCCTATGATGCATTTTTGTGAAATAATATGTGTGTAATGAGAAATCTTCCTTGGAGTGGGATTGGTTCTGCTTGCTATGTCTGTAGGTAGTCCGGTCTTTCCCAAATAATATAAAGGCTGTAGAGGCTAAATTAGATGAAGTATAAAACATGAAAGTTGTTCCTTTATATGCTATAAAAGTTCTTGAAAACTTATTTTGCAATTGGACTTGTATAACTTGAGAAATTCTAAACTGAAGCAGACCTGCTCAAACTGTTTCTATGCAAAGCACATGTATGAATTAAAAAATTCACCATTTATTATGAAGAGCATTTATTGAGCTGATTTTTGGATATATTGCAAAGTAATTTAGAATTTTGCGGTGATATTTATTCACTCTTAGGTCTAATAAGGTCAAGCAGTCTAGTAAGAAAGAAATATGCATAAATGTTAGGCTTACACATATAAAGAACATATCCTAATTATATACAAAATATATCCTAATTGTGTACTAAATATAAACACTCATTGTAGGTATTTTTTCAATCAAATATATATTATATTTTAGGATCTCAAAGTATCGGTGAAGCTCCAGGAGCTTGTACGAGTCAACCATAGAGTGTTTGGTATCTGAAAGAGTGAGTATATACATCAATTGGATTCGAATGTGTAATTGTGTGATTATGTGATTATGAATGTGAAATTGGTGATTTGCAGTTTGACTGAAATATGTTTTCTATGAAACTTCAATTGGATTTCTCTATATCCTATTATATGAATATTGAAGAATTATAGATTGTTTATGTTTGTGCTATGTGAATATATGACAAATGATAAATTTATGATTGTGGTAATTACTTGTTATACAATTGAACTTGATCATTTGCATATGGATATAAGAGGATGTTATGACCAGCTTGACTAATACTTGCAAATCACTTGGAAAATATTAATGATCAAAGGATATCACTTGATTCACTTGTTATATGTTGGCCAGCAAAATCAATTTTCACTTGTCACTTGTTTCACTTGAACCCGGGTGCAGTATTGTCTTGCAAGGTCACAACAAATAAAAGGACCCAAAGCATATGCATATGTAATATTTGAATTTTGTATTTATTTTGTGAGATGTTTGAGTTGTTTGTTAAAGAAGCCTTTAGAATTTAATTGATGTTTATATTCATTGAGTCGCGACTCACCAAATCGCAATTATTTTTCCAGATAGTGAAGCTTGAAGTGTGACTATTTTGAAGCATATAGCATGCTAGTTAAGGCATGAAGCATAGGTTGTCAGCCGAACCCAGACTCTCTCTCTCTTCTTGTAGCATACATATGCTCACTAGTTAATGTAAATGTTTGTATGCGTGTATGGATATACATAAATATGTGTATAATAACTACATGTGAATAAATGATGCTTAATAATAAAAATATGAGATATTATGATGTGTAACAATAGTAAGTGTACAGGGTATTGCAATTATAATCATATATAATGGCTGCTCTATCTTTAGATAAATAGTCCAATATAGATTTAGGCCTAAATAGCCCAAAAATAAAAGGTAATGTGAGAAGCCCAAAAGATGTATGTAGACTTTATAAAAATGAGCTCCCATCTTGCTTTGCTTAATTAATCCAACAATTGAATCAAGTTAATAGGCCTTGGTGAAGCCTCCAAATATCTCAAATCATGTAAAGTAATACTCTTATTTTGAACTTCACAAATAAGCCCATTAATAGTTTCTTTAGCTTTCTTTGTTCTTGATCTTGTCATTGGCCCACCGCCAATATTATGTAAGACATCTAATCCTTTATAATTTGAATCAATCCCATGTTGATCTCCATCATTTTCCCTCTCCTCGAAATGATTTGTCCCCAAATCAACACATGCATTATCAAATTCAAAAGGAGAAAGGTCACTGACATTAAATGTTGCACTCATATTATATTCACCTGGCAAGTCTAGCTTGTAAGCATTATCATTAACATGCTCATTTACTTAGAACGGTCCATCTCCTTTAGGCTGCAATTTAGATTTCCTTTGCATAAGAAACCTCTATTTCCTTAAGTGTAACCAAACCCAATCACCAAGCTCAAAGATAACATGCTTACGCCCCTTATTGGCTTGAATAACATATTGTTTAGTCTTTTTCTCAATGTTTAGCCGAGCCTTCTCATGGAGTTGTCTGGCTATTTCAGCCTTCTTTTTCCCATCTAAATTAACTTTATCCTGCATAGGCAAAATAACTAAATCCAAAGGAGACAAAGGATTAAAGCCATAAACAAGTTCAAAGGTGAATAACCGGTGGTACTATGAACAACCCTATTATATGCAAATTCCACAAAAGGTAAACACTTTTCCCAAGTTTTCAAATTCTTACCAATTATTGCATGAATATAGTACCAAGAGTTTGATTTACTACTTTTGTTTGTCCATTTATTTATGGATGGCAAGTTGTAGAAAACAATAATTTAGTTCCAAGTTTACCCCATAATGTCCTCCAAAAATGGCTTAAGAACTTGGCATCTATGTCTGATACTATGCTTTTAGGTACTTTATGCAATCAAACTATATCTGCAACATGTGTAGCATCATCTATTTTATGGCAAGGAATGAAATGTGCCATCTTTAAGAACTGTTATCTTATTGATAGCTCTACAATCTACTCACATCCTCTAAGTCCCATCTTTCTTTGGCACTAACAGCACTAGCACTGCACATGGGCTCATACTTTCCCAAACACATCCTTTCTTCATCAACTCCTCAACCTACCATTAAAGCTCCTTTGTTTCGTCAGGATTACTTCTATATGCTGGCCTATTAGGAATAACAGCTCCAGGTATAAAGTCAATATGATGCTCTATTCCCCTCTTTGGCGGTAAGCCATCTGAAATCTCTTTGGGAAACATATTACTAAAATCTTGCAAAAGAGATAAAATAACACTAGGTAGAGAAAAATTAAGGCCAGTGTTAGAAAAATAAGAGTCTTTATACAAGAGCATATTCATTGGACGCCTAGCTAGGAAGGCAGCCCTAACATCTGCTTCTTTTACATAAAAACTTACTCCTTTCTTTCTATTTTCACTCTTTAATACTTTATCTCTTTTATTTTGAGCTTTATCTAATGTTTTCTCTCTTTTTTTCACACTCTCGTAAAGTTTCTTTTCAAACTCACACTCAATTTTTTCTCATTCCTCACTTTCTTTTTCTCACTCTCATGAATCGTTAGTTGGTCTTTATATACTTGTCTTGGAGTTAATGGCACAAGGGTAATAGAACTTCCTTCCATAATCAATGAATACCTATTCTTGTATCCATCATGTATAACCTTCCTATCAAATTATCGTGGATGACCTAGAAATAAGTGGCCTGCATACATTGGGACTACATCACAAGTCACCTCATCCTTGTACCTACCAATAGAGAAAGGAACTACTGTCTCCTTTGTAATTTTAATTTCCCCACAATCATTCAACCACTATAGCTTATATGGTTTAGGATGTTTGGTTATTATTAGATTTAATTTCTTTACTAGCTCATTGCTAGCCATATTGGTACAACTTCCTCCATCTATAATCATAATACATACTCTATCTTGGATCAAACATCTAGTATGAAAGATGTTTTCCCTCTGAACGTCATTATTTCTTCCTTAATCTATATGTTAAGGGCTCGCCTGGTGACCAAGAGTTTTCCATCCACAAGATACTCTACATTCTCATTATCATTAGCATCCTCTAAATGTGGCATGTAATCCTCATCACTGCTTTCACCACCTGTCTCATATTCTCCATCATCCCTAAGGAACATTGTGCTCTTATTAGGACACTAAGATGCTATATGTACTCTTCCCAAACACCTAAAACGCTTAATATCTCTATTTCTCTGTTGGGTACCTTCAGATTTATCTTCAATTTTTCCCTTTTCAACATTGCTGCCACTAGTTTTAGGCTTTGATAACTCATTTCTAGGCTTAAAAGGTGCATTCTCTTCTTTCTTTCCCCAATTTGCCTTCCGTGATGAAGAACTTGAATTAATGATAAACCTAGATGTACCCTTTATCTTGAGTTGCCTCTCCACTTTTATGACCATATGCACCATGTCCTCAAGTTCCACATAATATTGTAACTCCACTATATTAGCAATATCCTTATTAAGTCCATGAAGAAACCTAGCCATAGTTGATTCCCTATCCTTTATATTGGCCCTAACCATAGCAATCTCCATTTCTTTATGGTAGTCCTCTACACTCTTGGAACCCTAAGAAAGACCTTGTAACCTCTTGTACAATTCCCTTTAGTAAGAACTAAGGACAAACCTCTTCCTCATAATAGCCTTCATCTCATCCCAAGTGTTAATAGGACTCTCCTGGTTTCTTCTTCTGTTGACTATTTGTTGATCCCACCAAATCATAGCATAATCTGTAAACTCTATTGCAGTTATCTTCACCTTTTTCTCATTAACAAAGTTATGACATTCAAACACTAGTTCAACTCTCCTTTCCCATTCTAAGTATGCATCAGGATAACTTTTACCTTAGAAAGGGGAAATTTTAATTTTAATGCCACTTAAGTTACTATCCAGTCTATCTTCCTATTTACCTTGATCATTCCAATTTCCATAGAATCTATCTTCACCAAAACCATTAGCTTGACTTCCTTTTCTTCCTCTACAACCACGACTACCTCAACCTAATCCTATTTTTCCCCACTCCTAAAATGGTCATGTTGTCATCATTCTCATAGTCATCTTCCCAATCGGCCCTATCACGTCCACCTCCATGCCAGTCTGGAGAATTTCTTAGTTTCTCCTTTTGTAAAAAAGCTATAACATTTTCTTGCTTCTCTAACTTTTCTCCAATTTGCTCGAAAATCAAGTTCATCCTCTCAAAATACTTGTGCATGGATTTTAGTTGAAAAGTTACATCTATCTTTCCTCCTTCACTTATCTCCTTATTGCTACAGGTTGGATTATCATTCTTGTTTTATGACATGATTTAACCTACAAAATTAGTTAATAATAAAGCAAAGAACCTCACAAATTCACTCCCTTGCGTGTTTGCACTCCACTAACTCACAAACAACCCTATTCTCTCGTGTTTTCACACAAATAATTAATGAATAATTTCTCAATTCACTTTTAAATGTTTCCACTAGAGGTTCTTATCAAACTAATTTTGACTAAATAATAAAATTAATTTCAAGGCCTAAAATGAAAACCTCCTCAAGGAATGATACGTATCAATAACACATATGAAAGAAAATAAGAAGCAAAGAACAAAGAGATAACAATGGATAGGACAATTTAAAAAATTGATAATAGATTTTAAGAAAAATCAACAAGATTTGAACAAAAGTAGAAAGAAAAAGCTTCAATGATGGTGAGAATTCAGTTTTAAGGAATGCTTTCCGCAAAAAAATAATGATGTTGAAATTCACTTAGTACCACACAAATGAGAACACACACAAATTGATTTCTTTACTTTTTTTATTGACTTTTCTTTTTTTATTCTTTTCTTTTTATTTTACTTTTCTTTTTTTTCTTTTGTTTTTTCATTTTACTTTTCTTTTTTCTTTTCCTTTTTTTATTTTACTTTTCTTTTTTTTAATCTGAACTTTTTTTATATTTTTAATAATTATGCAAAATAGATAAAAATAAGTTCAAACTTGCGTAACCAGCCTACCCAACAAAGAGAAAAAAATAAAATTTGGTGGTGGATTAAGAATATAGAGAACTATTATGATGTGATTCAAAAGAATAATAGAGAGAAAAAAAATTTATATGGATAATTTTTTTTTGTATATAAAATATGCAAGAAACAAACAAAAAATATACATACATGTATGAAACTGAAAGTAAACGCAAGAATACACGAACACATGAAGAACAATAAAAAAAATTAAAAGAGGATATGTAACTTGTTTAGAGCCAAAGCTCTAATACCAAAAATGATATGAACCCCAATGAATAGCAAAGAGACCCAATACCAAATATTTAGCAACAGTAGGATCGTTTCTAAACAGATTGTAAAATAATTGATTTTCACCCCTGACCCGTTGATTAGCAAACCAAGAACCAAGAATAAGAAAACAATTGAAATAGATGTCGCTCCCTTTACAAAGCAAAGCAGAGGAAGATAAGTCACGTTAGACGCCACAATCAAAATGATTGATAAGTCTGAAATTAGTTCTTTTAAGAACCAAAGCAAAAACTTTATAAAAGTGATATTTTATTTATCATTGATGCCTTAAGTTACAATGAGTAAAGCCCTTATATAGGCTTAGAAAACATAACTATGTACATAAATTTAGACTCTTTAAATTAATGATACATTAATAAGTTATAATTAACATTTGTTGTTACTAAGCTATAATTAACATTTCTTGTTACTGCTGTTTATAACTCATTTTTAGCCTTGAGAACATCTGAATTGATTGCTGCTCAAAACATAAAATTTGTTGCTCCAGACGTTAGCTTTAAATGGAATCTAGAATCATCTAATTTAGAGTAGTATTGAGAAAGATATGGGCTAAAAACTAGTTAGTGTGCAGGTTGCCCATTAAAATTGAAATTTAGAGCCTAAAATGTTGGCCCATTGTTTATTTGGATCGAAACCTTCTAAATATATTATAATCATATAAAATGGCTGCTCTATCTTTAGATAAATAGTCCAATATAGATTTAGGCCTAAATAGCCCAAAAATAAAAAGTAATGTGAAAAGCCCAAAAGATGCATGTAGACTTTATAAAAATGAGCTCCCATCTTACTTTGCTTAATTAATCCAACAACTGAATCAAGTTAATAGGCCTTAGTGAAGCCTCCAAATATCTCAAATCATGTGAAGTAATACTCTTATTTTGAACTTCACAAATCAGCCCATTAATAGCTTCTTTAGCCTTCTTTGTTCTTGATCTTGTCATTGGCCCACCAATATTGTGTAAGACATCTAATCTTTTGTGAGTTGAATCAATCTCATATTGTTCTCCATCAAATACAAAATAGTATAATTGATCATTTTTAAATTTTAGAATATTGCAAAACTATATAGTTTTGAACAAAAATTATCTATTTTTGGTTAAAAAAAATTTAGTTAGGGTTACAGGATCAATTTTTTTCGCATAGCCTTTCTTTTGCCAATTTTTTTCCCTTTCCCGCTCCAATTTTTTCCTCTAATTGGTTAGGGTTACAGGATCTCAATTTTGTTCCCAATTTTTTTCCTTTGGTTCTTTCTCACCGTCGCCACCATCACCCCTCACCTACCTCATTCTCACTGTTCATGATCTTCTTCTTCTACTTCTATCGCACAATCAGTTCATCTTCTTCTTCTACCTCTAACCTCCACTTTCTCTTCTTGATTGGTTCTCTACTTTCTCTGTTATAACCTTCTCTGTTTTCTTTTTTAAGTTCCTCTTCAAGTTCAAGCTCCCCTTCCCTTTTCTCAACCACTTTATCGTCTAGATTTTCCTTTCCAAAAAGCATTCTAGCTATAGCATCAACTATAACCCCTTCTATAACACAACCTTCAGCTAGTAGTGCAGGCGACTTCTCTTTTGGGACACAGTATTTTGCATCTTCAGTAAGTACTTTGAGCTTCTCATTTGCCACATCCTCTTAACTATCTTCCTTTAGCTTTAGCACTGCAGGTTCTTCCACCACTATCATTGTAAAACCAATATCTCCATCACCTTTATTTTCTACATCTACAACCACAACTGCTTCAACTCTAGCTGCAAGTACTGCTATTGCGTCAACTTCTTCCTCTGCTACTATAACTTGATCTCTTACTTTACCTATATTACCTGCTAGTTCATCTTCTTCCACTACTACTACAGTTAGCACAACAACTAAATCTGGAGGTACAAGTTCTTTTACTGGTTTTGGAGTTGTCAGTATTGCTGCTTCATAGGTGATAATTGGTTCTTTTACAGGATTTTCGTTGTCAACGACCAAAACATCAATGCCATCCTCTTTAACATCACAAGGTCAATCAACCATTGCTGCAACCTAAATTAGTGAGTGTGCTTTCTTCCACTTTTCATCCTCTATATATTGTCAATAGATGGTCTTATATGCAACATTTTCTTGTTGGATAAGTGGATTTGTATAAATTATTAACTGAAGCAGATGTCGGTCTTATCAATGTCTCTTTCCATTCAGATAGAAATTAGAGTTACAGGTTACTCTATGAAAAACTTAATTTCTATTCTTCCTAAAGCTTATTCACAGTGTAAAATCGAAGAGCAAAAGAAGTTAAGTGTGAAGTGTGATCTGTTGAGTTCAGGGTCTACTTGATTATCTATTGGGTTTGATTCTCAAGGTTATGGTTTCATGTTTATTTAAGGATTTTTTAATTTTTAGAGTTTAGTTATCCAATTAGTTGTAGTGCTATGGTTTTATTGTTTGTCATTTTATTTCTTTTTAGGTTTGCTCTGTTAGTCATAATTGGCTTTGCTCTTTGGTCCTTTTCTTTTTTTTGGTTTTTAGGTGGGTTGTTCTAATTTTTTGTTTGCTTTGCTACTGGTATTTTTTTTTGCAAAAAAAAATAATAAGAAGAACATGACTTAAAATGACAGGCTAGCAGCAGAAGTGCATGCTCATGTCTTGCCCAAAATATATCATACGACATGAAAAAAGATGATAGCTTTCAGATGAGATAAATGAATGTTCATAATCCTTTAAAGCAAGTTAGATAGCTACACAACCTCTTGTTCCCGATATAACCTTAAATAATTAAGATGGGAATCTGGTGTTCAACTTGTGGCAGAGAAGTAATTTTTTAGCTCTTTTACTTGTATTCTATTTGGTAGGGTAAGGTTCTCAAGTGCTTATGAGTCATGAGTCATAGCTGAAAAGAAATGACAATTTCTTTTAGATTTTTGTAGCTAGATAGCATGCTTTGATGTGAAAAAAGGCAATCATATGTATCCCCAAGTTGTGTTAAAGGAAAAAAAAAGTAATAAATAGAAATATGCATGGGATAAAATTGTATTATCAATTACTTCTCGTTTTGTAAGTCTTTACACACACACACACACACATATATATATAGTCATTCAATAATAATAATTTTGATTATGTGTACATATTAATTTTGTTACAATGAATATAGATAGAAAAAAGGTGGTTGGATGCAAAGTTATCCTTCTGTCTGTTTATAACAAGTGGGAATTAGCTTAAGTTAGTGCATGAATAACATTAATATTTTTTTAATTTAAGAACAATAGTTATTTATTTAATTAATAATTTTTATTTTATTAAAAATTTAAAAAAATTTAATAAAATATATATTAATTTAATTCCGTCATATGGCAACACCTTTGAAAAAGGAGTAAAATAAGAGGTAGTAATTGAATTAAAATTTTGTAACAAGTAATATATAAAATATAGTAATAATTTTTTTGGTTAGTTTATATATTTGTCCATACTATGTGGCATACTTATAAGATTAGAATTTTTATTAAATTGTACATGAGCATGATATATATATAGAATTGAGTGCCTGAGCTCATGAAACTGCTTCTTCTTATAGGAACCATTGGAATAGAGCAGTTGCTAATTAATTTGTTGCATTTTTTCATCATCAATTTTTTTGAATTTCTGCGCAATAACAGGTATTTTTATATTCAAAGTTAATGGTATACTTTTGCTTATGTTAGAAGTGGTTTTTAATTTTCAGAGTCTATTTGAGACATTAAAATATTTTTCATGTTGTAATATTGTTGAAACTTTGTTTAAATTTTGATAGAATACATGAAACATATTGAAATATTAGTTAGCCGCAGATGCCCATTCAGTGATCTCCTTACCAGATAGTAAGATTTCACTAAATTGTCCTAGTGGACAACTCAGGAATGAATTGTGTATATTTATTAATTACAAATGGACACGTATTGAACCATATATATGTTGGAATGCAATGCTTTCTCTATTTATTCTCTGATTGCATATTGAAAAATATGCATGTTCATCCGATAACCTTATACTGGTGAACATATCGTATGGATTGTTATATTTTTTGTATCGTGCAATTGGAGAATTAAGGGGAGATGCTGCCGAAATTTCTACATATGCATGGTAAAAGTGTCCATTTGTAGTTACATATACACTGCTTTTCCTAGTGGATTAGGGTTATACCCTTGAATATAATTAAAGAGATATAAGGATGATGTTAGAATTAGTTGTATAAAATTTTAGAAATTAGGTAACCAATTAAAAATAAAGTACCTTTAAATCATTTGAATGAATTAATTATGTTTGACATGTAATTAAACATGATTATTATTCACATTCCAAATAAGCATAAATATGAGTTCAGATAGGCAATGGATGTATGCTAGATTGGATAATGGATGGATAAGGCCTGAATTTATAATAGGGGCTGAGTAGTTTGTGGAATTTACAAAAATGCATCTAAAATGTACGGACGGTGAAAAGATTAAGTGTCCATGTAATATCGCAAGTGTTGGAATAAGAATTATTTAGACGATGATACCATTAAAGTGCATCTTGGAAGAAATGGATTTGTGGCAGATTATTATCGTTGGTATCTTGATGGAGAAACCTATGTACCTCAGCCAATAAAATAAAATATTGGCCAAATTGATGCTATAGAGCATGGTGAGACATTTAATGTAATGCAGTCTATAGTGTATGATGCTGTTGGTCCTTTTAATCCAACTGAAATGGAAGAGAGCCCAAATCCTATAACACAACATCTTTTTAATATGCTCAAAGCATCAGAGCAAGAGGTGTGGAATGGAAACCCTTATGGCCATTCTCAATTATCTGCAGTGTCTAGATTGTTGAATATTAAGGCTGAACACCATATCTCTGAAAAGTGCTATGATGAAATTTATAAATTGATGAAAGAATTGCTTCCGACTGATAATTTAATGATAGACAACTTCTATAGCACAAAGAAGTTAATTTGAGGTTTGGGTTTGCCAGTTCAGAAGATTGATTGTTGTGAGAATAGTTGTATGCTGTACTGGGGTGAAGATAGTGACTTAAGTTGTTGCAAGATTTGTTCTCATCCTCATTTTAAGAGACAAAACTGTGGATCTTCCAAGCATAAGAAATATGTTCCTTATAAGAAAATGTACTACTTTCCTATAACTCCTCATCTACAGAGGTTGTATGGATCTAATGCAACTGCAAAGCATATGAGGTGGCATGCGGAGCAACCACACGAGGATGGTAGTATCATGCATCATTATTCAAACTCTCCTGCTTGGAAGCGTTTCAATCTGACTCATCCATCATTTGCATCTGAAAGTTGGAATGTAAGGTTAGGTTTATGCACTGATGGGTTCCAACCTTACAAGCAATCAGGTCAACAGTAATTATGTTGGCCTGTAATATTAACTCCATACAATTTGCCACGTTGGATGTGTATGAAGTAAGAGTATATGTCTTTTACTGACATTGTTCCTGGGCCAAAAAATCCTAAAAGCAAGTTGGATATTTTCTGCAACCACTCATTGCTAAGCTGAAAGAATTATGGGAAGTTGGTGTAGAAACATATGATGTTTCTACGAAAAGAAATTTTCAATTGCGAGCTGCTTTAATATGGATAATAAGTGATTTTCCTACTTATTTGATGTTATTAGGTTGGGGTATTGCGAGAAAGTATGTTTGTCCTTATTGCATGGAAGATTCCTATGCATTTTCTCTTACTAAAGGAGGAAAAATATCATGGTTTGACAATTATCGAAAGTTTTTGCCAAAAGATCATTTGTGGCGAAGGAATAAAAGATGGTTTAAGAAGGGAAAATTTGTTATAAAAAGTGCACCACCTATATGGTCTAGTGTAGACCTAATTAGTGAAATTGATCAATTTGGGTTTAAGAAAGTGACAGAACTTGGTGGAGAAGAGATTAACGTAGAATCCAAAAATCATGTGGATGTGGTTGAAAAAATGAAGTATCTTTTAGGACTTACCTTATTGGAAAACCAATCTCATTAGGCACAATTTGGATGTTATGCACATTGAAAAATATTTTTTTGATAATATTTTTAATACAATGATGAATGTTAAAGGGAAAACCAAGGATAATGTGGAGTCCAGGGAAGATATGAAGGAATTTTGCCATCGTCCAGAGTTGCATTGGGATGAAAATGCAAATAAATATCCTAAGGCTTGTTACACATTAGATAAAGATGGGATAAAAATTTTTGTAAGTGGATTAAGAAGTTGAAATTTCCAGATGGTTGTGTTTATAACTTAGGGAGATCTATTAATTTGAGTGGGAATAAATTATCTGGAATGAAGAGTCATGATTTTCATATTTTTATGCAGAGGTTAATTCTAATTGCATTTTGTGAGTTATTACTTGCAAATGTATGGCAAGCTTTGATAGAGTTTAGCCTTTTTTTCAAAGATTTAACTGCTACAGTCATAACAGAGGATAACATGAAACGTTTGGAAGAAGATATTCCTATAGTGCTTTGTAAGTTAGAGCGCATATTTCCACTAAGTTTTTTTGACTCTATGAAACATCTTCCAATTCATTTAGCTTATGAAGTAAGAGTTGATGGCCCGGTGCAATATAAATGGATGCATCCATTTGAGTGGTGAATTTAAAAACTAATTGTTTTATACATATTAATAAAATTTTGAATTATGTAATACTTAAAATCATTTGAATTTTTTAGGTACCTTAGCAAGTTGAAGAATAATATTAGGCATAAAGCTAAAGTTGAAGGTTCAGTATGTAATGTATATTTGGTTGAAGAAGCTTCATCATTTTGTGCACACTTTTTTCAGCCTTGTGTATATACATGACATCGACTGCGCAATAGTGATGGTTGTGGATTTGATTTGGAAGAAGATCCTGAAATGCTTTCCATATTTAAATGCGTTGGTCGATCATTGGGAAAAATAAAATTCAGACGTTTAACTGATATGGAATATAATGCAGCTCGCACATACATATTATTGAATTGTGATGAAGTAAAACTATATATTCAGTAAGTACACTAGGATTCTGTATTCATATATACATTGTTTAATTTTGCAAAGCATAATTATAATATAAAACAATAAAACTAAATTTACTTTATGAATATAGAATCTTTGAATTAGAGTTGAGACAATTTCAACCTCATATTGAAGCTTCAGAAATTGATGCAAAACTTGAGACAGAGTTTGCATTATGGTTTGAGAATTATGTAAGTAACTAATCTTTATAATATAAAAATGAAATATTTGCTGTAATTATTTCAAACACTATATATGGAATTTATTATTTAATGTTATAATTAATGTAAGATTGTGTTAATATTTTTTACTTATTTTTTTAAGTATAATCACAATATTTTTTATATAGCTATGAGCAGCTTGCCAACCACTTCTAGTAGACATGGTAAGGATGTCCTCACACCACCATCATCTCCAGCACGTACTGTAGCCACAATTTCTTCTGCAGCATCATCTACTGATGGAACAAGCAGACTATTGATTAGAGTTGAAGAAAATAAGTAAAGAATTTTTTTATATAATTTTATCTTATGTAAATTTGTGGGTGTTTGTTGTGTGTGCATAATATATTGTTGTTTTCAAGTTTGTGTGTGTTTATGATATTGGTATGTGTGTTTGTATATGACATTAGTTTTTTCCAAGCTAGTATGATTGAAGCTCATTATGATTGGTTCTCCCATTTATTTTTATGTGTAACATTACTTTTTTTCAGGTTAGTTCCTGTAGATCTCTCTTTATTTCCTCCAGGTCAATCAATATCTACTTACATGATTGGAAAAATATATAAAAGACAAGAAGCAACTGTAAATAGTGAGAAGCATGTCTCAAGAGATTTTAAAGACTTCTATTGGGAGGAGCTTAAGGTTAAAATATTTAGTGTATTTTTGTGTGAATAAAAAAAAATTAAATAAGGATTCTACAATTATCAGTTTAGATTTTTATATTTCATAATTAAAAATATTCTTATGTTCATTATTTATAATTATTTTGTATTGCATAAAGGGTACACTTAGGACCATATGGATGAAGATGCTATTAAGAGCTATTTGTGACAAAATTTTAAAGCGCAGTACACCAAACATATCCATACCTGGAGGCATTCTAAGGATGGCAAGCCCGGTTGTGTGAGCCAAGGGATAATTGGCAACAACATTGGAACACTCCAGAATGGAAAGAGAGAGCTTAGAAATCTAAACAGAATTGTCTAAGTGAGACGGGTAGTCCTAGTACCAGTCTGACTAAGCATACATGTGGATCTTGATCTATGGTGACGCATTCTTTAAAAATGATAAATTATTATTTATTTAGTGTGCTAATTTTTAGTTTTTAGATTTGTAGTTTTTTTTTTCAATTTAAACTTTTTAAACATGTAATTTCAAGAACTTATTGTTGTTGAAGGCTGAAGAGTTGCAAAGTCAGCCTAACAGTTGGGAGGTATTCAAGAAAGTGCACATGAAAAACGATGGAACATTTGCAGGTGCGAGGTCAAAGCAAGTGAATGTAGGTTCATCTTTTGTTATTTATGATTGTTAAATCCTAAATTTTAAAATTAACTTGAATAGTTTTTTAATTTAGGATCGCATGGAGGAGTTGGTTTTTATTGTGTCTCAACCTTTGGATGATAGTTCAGAGCCTTCATAAGTTGACATAGACGCTCTTTATTTTGAGGCTACAGGTGGAGAGAAAAGAAGACGTGTATATGGTCTTAGGTCATGGGTTACATCTATCTATCCTTCCTCCTGTCAGAGTAGTGGGACCTCATATCCATCACAGGTTGCTGCATCAGAGAGATTGTACAACAAGAATTTCCAGATAAGAAAGCAGAGATGGATAGGGCAATTGCTGAGTTAACTGTCGAATGAAGTGTTGTCAAGAGATGCAAGAGCAAATGCGATCTAACTAAGAATTTCATAGATCAGGATCTTCTGCACCTTAAGCTAGGTGATGACTTGTTTAATGTTTGATGTGTTAAACATAGATGTTGATTATTAGTTATGTTTGACTTATATTATTTTTATTTTTTTTAATGTATACTATTTAATGTTTTATCTTATGAAATACATTTTTAATTATTGAACTTTCTCTAATTTTGTTAAAATGTATCAAAATATATTCTAATTAGAAATAACATTTAATTTATAAAAATTATATAAAATATAATAATAGAAAAAAAATTGTGACGGATTTTTGTCATAAATCTGTCACAAATTTGTGACAATTGTGACTTTTGTCACAAATCCATCACAAATTTGTGACACATTTTTGTCATAAATCCATCACAAATTTGTGACAGATTTTTGTCATTAATCCGTCATAAATTTATGACTGATTTTTGTTACAAATCCATCATAAATTTGTGATAAATTTTTGTCACAAATCCATCACAAATTTGTGACGGAAACACCTTTTCCATAACGTGAATTTAAGCGACGAAAACCAATTTCATCACAAAATTGTAACGGATTTCCATCACAATGTTGTGATGGATTTGTGACTAAAATCCATCACAATTTTGTGATGGAAACACCTTTTATCGCGATTGAGTATTTTGTGACAATTTTTTTTCATCACAAAATTTTGCGGCTTGGAAAATTTTGATGACCAGAATCTCGCCACTAAACTTGATTTGTTGTCACGACCTGAACCAAAAGTTCATGACCAGCACTAAGAATTGGGGATACATAAGGTAACCAAATCCTATAGCAAGCTTAAAAAAAAATTTCGCAAAAATAAATAATACATTAAACAATAAAACAATAAATGCACAATATTACATAAGCATAAAATAATATTCTTTAAATACAATATTTTAGTTCAGATATAATATTCAAATACAATACAGAATACTAGTAATACAAATCTGAAATTTAACTACTGCGGTGTCTAGAATTTAATTACACAGTATACAATCGAAATTAACATACTCAATGTAGCCGGTGGAGAACGAACTCGGCGCAAAGGAGGGATACAAGTAGATTGACTGTGAGGTCCTGAAAAAAATAAATTGAGGGGAATTAGACCTCACTGAGTGAATTAATTTTATAAAATACATACTGGTTTTTTGTCACGCTTTACGAGAAATCTACCAAAAATTTGGCAGAGTTTCTCTTCTAAAACAAACAACTCTCTACTAAAAGCAGAGTCGACCCTGCAAGAAAACACACTTCAAATATAAACTTCATGGAACCACACTCAGGTCGGACTTCCAAACTACACATAATTCCAACCGAGTTTCAAATTCACAATAATCAATAAAATAATATAATTTTCAAAAAATCATAAAAATCTCATTTAAATATCACAATTCAAATTATTTCCACAATAAAATATAAAATATAAAATATATTTATTTTCAAATAAATAGTAAAATTATAACTTACATTTAAATTTTCGTTAATAAACATATATAATTCAAATATTACAATTAAATTAACATTTACTGCAAATAACCATTTAAATTACTTAAATATATTATAAAATTAGCAAAAAACTCAATTAAGCTTAAAATAATAATTAAACTTATTATCCATATATTTTTTCAAAAATTACTAATAATTAACTAAAAATAGGAAATAATTCATAAAAATTATTTTTATACCATTTATTACTCAAATACTATCTAAAACATATTAATTTACATTAATTTAAACAAAAAAAAAATTCACTAATTTTTCCAAAAATCCATTTTTCACATAAACCTTCAAAAATTTATAATAAAAATTCTATACATAATTTTAATAAACTTTCTTCATGAAACTTGCTCAAAATAATTATTAGAATTTATTAAAAATATATTCAACCTGAGACCAGAGCGGTACCGGAACAGTAACTCTGATCACCGAAAATGTACAAATTTCATAAAAATAAATAAAAATCATCAATAGGTAGCTCATAACTTCTACAACAAATAATCCTAAAGCACTAATATCTAATAAAATCATTAACAAGCTCAAACCGACAATTTACTCAAAAACACATAAACTAAAAATCGAATTTTGAGAGGCTTACGAGAGTTAATTCCTTAAACAAATTAAGGATTTGGGAAGCCCAGAGGATGAGGAAGCTTTTGGTATAGGAGTTGAGGCCTAAGCTTGCTAGAACCGGTGACGGTGGCTTGAATCCACCTCTGCTAACCAAAAAAAATGAGAAAGAAAGAGGAAGAAGAGAAGCTCGCTGGAGGAAGAAGAGGCCGACGCCTTCGCCTACAGTTGACCGAAAGTCGAACGGTGGTTGGTGCAGTGATGGTCGGAGATGGCAGTGACTGGCACAGGAAGAAAGAAAGAAAAAAAGAAATGGTGATGAGGAAGAAGATGAAGTGAAGTGGCTACTGCCACTTCACGTAAAAAATATATATAAATATTTTTTAATAATCATATAAGACAAAAATTAAATAAATTTAAATAAATAACATTAAAATAATATTTATTTAAAAGTACAAAAAGTACATATATATCTATATTATATTAAAAATATCTACTCTAAATAATTACACCCACTGACACTAAATACTTTAATTATATAGATATACTCTAAACTTTAATTAAAGTTTTTATTAGCCATATATTTTATAATATCAATTTAATAAAATAATTAAACTTAATAATCTCCAATTAAATTCAAATTTAATTTCACAAAATAAGAATCTCAGTATTAGTAAAATATTTATTAACACTGCAAGTCTCAAAATATATTTTAAAATTTTAAAAATAAGTTCGGGTGTTTACAATCTTCCCTGCTTATAAAAATTCGTCCTCGAATTTTAAATAAATAAAGGAGTACAAGATTTTCACAAATGAAAAAGATAGGGGTACGCCACTTGCATCACTGCCTCGGTCTCCCACTTGCAATCTTGCACCGTATGGTTGCTCCACAACACTTTCACCATCGGAATCTCCTTAGCGCGAAGCTGTCAAACTTGTCGATCCACTATCGCCACTGGGTACTCTTCACACGCCAAATCTTCGCTGAGCTCCATCGTCTGAAACTGAAGAAAATGCGAAGGATCGGGAACATACTTCCTCAACATTGAGACGTGAAACACTGGGTGAATCCGTGACAACTCTGGCGGTAACACCAGTTAGTATGCCACTTCGCCAACTCTCGATTGAATCTCGAAAGGTCCGATATACCAGGGAGCTAACTTACCCTTCTTACCAAACCTCATCACTCCCTTCATTGGAGACACTTTAAGAAATACTAAATCTCCAACAGAGAATGACACATCCTTCCTCTTAGGGTCTACATAGCTCTTCTGTCTGCTGAAGGCTGTCCTTAACCTCTGCTGAATGATAGGTACTTTTTCTAAAGTGACTTGTACCAATTTCGGTCCTGTCAACTGTCTCTCGCCAATTTCCCAACACAAAAGTGATTTGCACTTTCTTCCTTACAGTGCTTCATACGGTGCCATTTCAATACTTGTATGATAACTGTTGTTATATGCAAATTCAATCAATGGCAAGTGTCTGTCCCATTGACCACCAAAATCCATCACACATATCCGAAGCATATCCTCCAAAGTCTGAATGGTCCTCTCAGACTGACCATCAATTTGAGGATGAAAAGCTATGCTGATGTCACACCTCGTCTCACGTAGCCCGAGATGGACGTTTAAAACCCACCATTCAACAAAGGATTTAATTTAATCAAATTATATATTAATTATAATTATATTAGTTAAAAGAATTAAAATAAGCTTGAAGTAATTATGTAATT
>CATIWM010024437.1:0-33274 GCA_949671775.1 Mallotus repandus | reverse complement strand
TTAAATATAGATGATTTAACTAAAAAATTAAAAATAAAATTTAAAACTGTACTGTATAACTTAGCAAGAACAAAATAATTTTAATTTAGAAAAATTAATTAGCATGAAGGAAAATTTTTCATAATTATAAAAGAATGGTAAAAATAAAAAAAATTAAAATTTTAATGTGCCACACAAAAAGTATCACTTTTGACGTTTTATTCATGTCATTGTGAGTAAGAAGCACAAATGTAATTTATTTTGTAAATTAAAAGGAAGATATAAAATTTACATTTTCAGTAATGGTGATGTGCTGTATGTTAAAAGTTGAAGTCTCAAAATCACAAAAATGTGGAAAAATAAAAGCCTTACATCACATTACATTTTAGTGGCATAGCATATTCCTAAAATTTTATAAGAAACAAAATGGTGACTTAGCAAATTGAAATGGTATGTTAAATATAAGGCAGAAAAATAGGATTAAGACAAACGGTCTGTTGTACTCCAAAATAAGCTACTCCACTTCCATAACATTGCACTTATCCAGTTTTTTTTATCTAAACTATTTTTTTAATCTAATTGCTAGTGATACAAAGAACCCACTGAATTTTAGTTAATTCAGCTCAATTGGAATATAACTATAAAAATAATGAAAAAATTTAACAATAAATTTAATACAATTATATACACTACAATTTAAGCATAAATATTTAAAAAAATAATCTCATGCCAAACATTTAAAAAAAATAGTCCCATGCTAAACATTTCAGCACAAACATTATAGCATTTGCACTTATCAAGATTTTTTTTTATCTAAATTACTAGTATTGAGAACTCACTGAATTTTCGCTAATTCAATTTGATTTAGGTATAATTATAAAAAAAATAAAAAAAATTAATAATTAATTTAATATAATTATATAAATTATAGTTGGAACACCTAATATCATTTAAGCAAAAATAATCTGATTGTAGCTAATTCATCCATTGGTGTTCACTTATCCAGATTTCCAATTATATGCTCAATTATCTTATCCAAGCTTTGACAAGTAAGCATATAATTTCCGATTTAGGATTCCTTGGAATTTTATCCCAATAAGTATACAGTACTTATTCGAAAATGATAATATTAATTAATGAGGCTTGAATTATTTTACAAATATATTCTCATTATATTATTGTATTTGACACACTTGGAGAGATTTTTTTTTTGGCCCAAAAGACACATGGAGAGATTGAGAAAGAAAAATAGTTACTTTATATTATAGGAGAATTATTAAGGCGTTGAAGTAGTTTTATATTTTAATTAATTCATTGCAGAAAATAATTTCTCATTATTGTTATCACAAATTCATATATAAAAACATAAATATATAAGGGAATAAAACACATAATTATATCAAAATTGTTATTATTTTGTTAAATGTGGTGTGATTGTACTGTACGTGTATTTTAGATTATTAAAATTTTTTAAAAAAAAGATACGTATGTGGTGTGAATAGGTGTAAGACTTTCATGGCGTTCCATCTCTGGTCTTAGATTCCACATTGCTAACTTAAAATATGTGTGTAGCATATATATCATTTCGCATCTAACAAAATTATCATAGTTTTATTAGATAGCGTATGATATCACTGTACTGAAAACACATAAGTATATGCAGTATATATTTTATTAATTTATAAACTATTATTAAAACTTGGTCGAATATATCCAAAGTTTTAACTCCGATATCAATAAACTAAAACCTATTTGTCAACAAATATACTATTGATTTCATACTTAAGGATTTTATATTTAGTTAACACATAGTAATAAATCTAATTTTTTAATTGTTTTAATACATTAAAATTTAATTAGCCAATCAGTGATGCACATAATAAAATAATTCTCCTTAAAAATTACATAATTTCTGCTAATATTGTTATTTTTTTTGAGAGAAAAAAAAGACTTATGTTAATAGCAAAAAATAGAATCCTTCAATACAAGATCCGCGACCAAAGGAGGATAGCCATCTTTGATGAAACAAACATCAGATAGTGACATTGCCCATTGAGCTAAGTGATGGGCCAATGCATTTCCTTCTCTGTGAATGAAGTTAAAAGAGAAAGCACATTTTAAATTGGCTAAATGAATTACATCTTCAATAATGACTTTAGACTCAAAACCACCATAGATACATTGAGAGATTCCTTGAACAATAGAGAGGCAGTCCGATTCAACCATCATCTGAAGGAAGCCCTCTTTAAGCACCATCTGCATTCCAAAAAGCACAACTTGAGCTTCGGCATATTCAGGAGAGGGACAAAAGCTACTTCTTAAGCCTACTGAAAAAAGAACCCTTTTAGAGAAATCTCTACAGACAGCTCCCAATCCAACAACATCAGACCGCAGAGCAAAACTAGTATCAACGTTTAACTTAAATGAGTCCCTTGGAGGCAGAATCCATCTCTGAATCCTTAAATCGTGAACATCAATGGGCAACTTATCTTGACCTCGATGCAGGACTTGTAATTGTTCTTGCGCTTAGGCATTGATATGAGTAGCAGATAAAATTTTACCCTCATAAACATACTTATTGCGTTGATGCCATAACAAGTACAAGAGCTGGTCAATTACATTGGCACAGTCCGCATTGTTCCGTCGGAGGACATTAATCAACTTGTCCCCTATATCATGCTCCTTACCCCTTTTAACCACTTTTGATAAGCCAACGAATTTCCAGACCTCCTGTGCCCAAGGACACTGAATGAAAAGATGCATTAAACTTTCCACAACAATACCACATCTTGGACAGTTGTATGGCACCGACACACTTTTCGTCCGCAGTACATAAAAACAGGGAATAAAGCCATTTAAAATTCTCTACAAAAAGATACGAACCTTTAGTTGAATATTAAGATTCCAAACTCTCTTCCATATGCCTTTAGAGCCTTCAGACGAAGAAGCACGATCTTCATTATCCAAAAGCTATTTTAAAGCAAGATAATATCCAAATTTAACCTAAAAGCTACCATTCTTTGTATAAATCCAAAATAATTCATCTGGGGGAGATCAATAGTTTAACAGAATTTGAAAAATGGCCTCTGCTTCAAAAGGGATAAAGATATTTTCAATCAAACCAACATTCCACCTTTTTGTCTGAGAATCAATAAGCTCAGAAACAAGAGCATTCAGAGGAAGTACCCTCTGAACCAAAGGCTTCATTCCATTAACCGAAAGGATCCAACAATCAGACCAAAGCTGAATGGATTTTCCATCTCCCACTCTCCAACACAGGACTTTTTTTGACACTGGAACAGCTCCACATAAACTTCTCCATAGAAAGCTATATTGTCTCCTTACTTTACCTTCCAAAATCGAAGAGTTTGGAAAATACTTGGCTTTGAGCACTTGCAAACATAAAGAATTTGCATTGTTTAGTAATCTCCAACATTATTTAGCAAGTAAAGCCTTGTTAAAGGAAACCAAATGCCGAAAGCCCAAACCAGCATCCTTCTTACACCAAGCTAACTCCTCCCACCGTCGCCAATGGATTTTCTTACTATCCTTGGAGTATCCCCACCAAAAGTTATTCAAAAGCTGATGTATTTTATGGCAAAAGTAGAGGGAAGCTAAAAATAACTTATCACATAAGTCAGAACAGCCTGCGCCATTGCTTTAATAAGCACTTTTTTACCCCCTACAGATAAGAGTTTCTTTTTCCATCCTCCAAGCTTCTCTAAATCCTCTCTTTAAGGGCCTGAAAAGTCCTCCGCTTGGAGTGACCAATAAGGGTTGACAGTCCTAAACACTTAGGCAACTGACCAATTTCTCTCATCCTCATAAAATGACAAATAGCTCTTCTATGTTCAGCCACAACTCCTTTGCTAAATGAGATCTCAGACTTGTCAAAGTTGATTTGCTAACCAAAAAATCTTTCATACTCAAAAAGAACATTTTTTATTTGAGCACATTCAGTAATTATAGCCAGAGCAAAAACTAGGCTATCATTCGCAAAGAGTAAGTGAGAGATACTTGGACTGTTCCTACATACCTTGATGGGATGAATGAGCCTATTGACAACTTTAGTTTGAATAAGAGCTGAAAGACCCTCCGTACATAATAAAAAAAGATATGGTGAAACAGGGTCACCCTGCCTGATTCCTCTCTGAGGGAACAATCTGCCTGTGGGGACACCATTGACTAGGAAAGATTAAGAAACTGTTTGAACATAAGTCATAATCAACTTTACAAAATGAGATGGAAAATTCATATGAATCATAACCGCCTCCAAAAAGGACCATTCAAGCCTATCATAGGCTTTGCTCATAACCAACTTTAAAGCCATGAAACCTGATTTTGAAGAGCTTCTCTTATGCATAGAATGAAATATTTCAAATGCAACCATGGTGTTGTCTGTGATTAACCTTCCAGGAACAAATGCACTTTGAGCCAGATGGATGATAGAATCAAGCTCCTTCTTAAGTCTATTAGCTAGCACTTTTGATATTATCTTATACAAGATATTACATAGGCTAATAGGACATAAATCCCTCATAGAAGTAGGATGTTTTACCTTTGGAATCAGAGATACCAAAGTGTGATTTAGATCATCCGACATGATTGCTGAATCTAGAAAATTCAACACCAAACCCACAATCTCCCAATACTTTTGATAGAAAAGAGCTGGCATTCCATCGGGACCTGGGACTTTGTCAGGGAGAAATTGTTTCACAACAAGAAGAGTTTTATCCCTAGTAAAAGGCTGAGCTAACATATCCACCATCTCCTTCGGTAATCTACTATTAATCTGACTAATGGCTCCCCCAATATTGACAGGCTTAAGCTGGTAAACAGAGAATGGAAATAGGATAATACAACTCAAAAATGTTCTCTGATTATTCACACCACACCTCAGACTCATTTTTGATTTTCTGAATATAGTTGTTGTGCTTTCTAGAGGAAGCCTTCTAATGGAAAAAACGTGTATTCTGATCCCCTTCAGCTAGCCAGGCAACACGAGATATCTGCTTCTAGAATAATTCCTCTCTTTCCATCAAAGATTGGACAACTTTTTATGCTTTACAATATTCATCCGAAGAGACAACATCTGCATTTTGAATTTTCTCAAACTCTTGGACAGCCTTGCTAAGTTCAATCTTAGAGAAATTAAAGTGTTTAGCACTTCATTGCTTCAACTCCAGCAACACTTTGATAATTTTTCCTTGAGCCACAGTGTCAACTAAAAACACATCCTGAGAATACCAACTTTCCTATATGACCTTCTCACAATCTTCACTATTGGCCCAGTAAGATTCGAAACATTGGATATAAGTCCTCATTTGATTCCGCTGAACTTTTGCTTCAGTACAGAGAAGCAGGGGAGTGTGGTCCAAAGCAAGTTTAACTAAGTAATGAACCTTAAAAGTAGGGAAGATACTCTACCAAGATACAGAGCCAAAAAAGTGGTCCAACCGAGCTCTGACCATTATCCCAAGTATACATGGGACCGCGGAACCCCAAATCTTTCAACCCATAACCATTCACAGCATTATGAAAATCTTGCATAGCTTGGTGATTGCAAGGAAGGCCCCCTTACTTTTCCAATTGAAATAAGATCTGATTAAAAACACCAAAACATATGAAAGGCATTAGTTCATGATTACAAAGTTTTGAAAGTAATTCCCAGGTGAGGTGTTTTTGATATTGCTCAGGCCACCCATACATTGCAAAACCCTTCCAACAACAATTAGAATTTGCATTTGTTAATGAGAAAGAAATATGGTGAGAAGAGAAATTATTAACACATAAATTGACATCGTTTTTCCAAAGCAAACACAAACCACCCACTCTACCAACAACATCAACAGGAAAAAAATTATAATCAACAAAAGAAAGGCGAAAATGACTAAATTTACCAGATCATAGCCTAGTCTCCATAAGAAAGATGATATTAGGATTACAATGGTGGGCATGCCACTTCAAGGTATGGAATGTCCATGGATTGCCCATACCTTGGACGTTCCAGCTGAGTAGTTTTATGATACCGGGCGGGACTGCATAGCAGTCATCACCTCACAACTGTTAATGGTAGCTACATCCATGTCAGAGAATTTTTATTTTTTTGATGGCAGGTCCATCTTCATAGCTGCCGTGAAGGAATTCTCTTCAAATGAGATAGATTTCTGCCTCTTAACACCCATAGCAACAATAACCTCCTCTCTAGACCTAATCTAAGTTGTATCCTCTTACTAGACTAAAACCTTTCGAGCCAATTTTTTATACCTCCTTATATTGTAGGAAATTGAAGACACAACATTCTATTTGATCAAGGAGGCCTATACAGCAGGAATTTGCACCACAGGGGAATTATTGTCATCAATTACTTCAACCTGAGTAGGTGATTCATCTTAAATGATTTGTTTCTTTGAGTCTTCATTTTCTAGTCCAGCCTTCTTAAACCTATCATCAAGTTTATTTCGACAAGATATACAAAAACTACTACCTGTAGATTCTGTGTGAGAATCAGTCTCATTTTGCTTCGAACGAGTTGTAGAAGGACAAACAACATGCAAATACTTATTCTGGTGAGAAGAAGCCCGAAGAGAGGGATCATACGACCAAGAAGATATCTCATCAATATTTGGCTTGTCCTCATAATCATCCTCACAATGCCCTAGACACCCACACCAGTAGCAAAAATTTGGGAGTTTCTCATACCGGAAAGAGACCCATACCCGATCTCCCTTGCTGTTTAACACAATGGCTCCTCTTCGCAATGGCTTATGGACATCAATAGCCACCCACATCCGAACAAATTTCCCTTAAGAGTTCACATCTGCATCTGGAATCTCAGCAATCTTTCCAAAGGTTTCACTAATCTTCAATAGAGACCCCTTATCCCTTTGATTTAAAGGCAGGTTACACACTTGTACCCAAAATAGACATTTGTCAAGACGAACCTCCGATGGCTGCTCTTCTCTTAATAGCTCACTGAGAACCACCAACTGTCTATCATAGTGATAAGGGTTGTCCCTCAACACCTTAGCCTTATCAACCTTCGAAAAAAATTCACACACAAACGTATGTTGACCCACCTCCTGAAGATAATCTCCATGTGCTTTGAAGAGCATTAGAGATAGCCTTAAGATTGAAAGGTTTTCCTGAAAGGAGTTGTCCAATCAAACACCGTTCATGCTTTCGCAGATCATTCAAACAATTTTTACCTCCCAGATCAATGATTTCTTCCTCCTCCTTTGTGAGTGTTATCCTTTGCAACAGATCTTCTAGCTCTTGAGCCAGGGATAGCAAAATCACAAACGCAATGGTGGAAATTGAAGTCGAGATAAAAAATAGAGTCCTCAAAGTCATGAAAATATATCAAAAAGATGAAAAAACCCCAACCCTAGAGCAACCGACTATAGGAGAGGAAAAGCTCTACGATGGGAAAAAAGGGGAGAATCTGCTAATATTGTTATTAAATACACAAATTTGAATACAAAATTTTTATCATTTTTTATATCTACTATTATTTTTATTATTTGTGTATTTTTTACACAAGCATACATATATAATTTAATTTAGTTATTTTTTAGTCTAAACTATCAATATTTATAGAATAAAATTAAATTTGATCTAATAGAATTATAAGAACGATCACAAGAGGGGCAGTGGTTCAATAAAACTATAAAGGTTTTTCTATAATTAATTTAGACATAACTTGTATCATGGTTTTAAGTGAGAAAATGTCAGCCGATGTCGAGTTGTTAGTATATATGTGTTATATGATTTAATTATTTAATGATTATATATATTTATAGGCAACTATTTGGGCCAGCCTGATTCAGAAGTGGGAGCCGTCACTTCACCACAAAGGCATGCATGAACTTTGGCAGTTTCTGTAAAAGCTAAATTTATAAAGAGTTGAAAGAAAATGCATGATACAAACGTTGGTAAAAGTTGCGCAGATTGAGTTAGTTGCAGATGAGATGATCAACGTCTGCTTTCCCGATTAGGGGTGTCCAAGAACCAATCGAATCGAAGTTTTTGAACCGAACTGAACTGTTTATTCAAAATGGTTTGATTGATGAGGAAATTTTAGTTCGATTCGATTCATCTGGTTGTAAAACACAATTTTTAGTTTTTGATTCGGTTTTAAGACCAAAAATCGAAATATTTATATATATAATAAAATAATATATAAATATATTAATTTAGAAAAATATGTAAATATTAAGATTATAAGCAAAAAAATATTTATAGTTATATTATTAATGAATAAATTTTACAAAAAAATATTAAATGGATAAATAAAAATTTTAGAAATTATTTCAAAAAATAAAATTGATAAATCGGTTAATCAACTAAACCAAATCAAACCAAATCGATTCAATTTAGCTCAATTCTAATATATATTTGGTTCGATTTTAATTTAAAATTTTGAATATTTTTAATTGTCAGTTGGGTCGAACCAAACCAATGCTCACCCCTACTCTTTCATAAGCACCACGTAAAGATACCGCCAAGTCAGCTGTCAACAATTTCCTGCGACGTGCTTTCGTTATTCCGCGCATATATACATATACACATAAACACACACGAAACCATCAATTTTGATCACAAAAGGAGTTAGAAGGAAGGGAGATAAATTCATGACATAAGATAAATTGCAGTAAAGAGCTGCTCAATATGGTATATGAAGGTGAAAAAAATTTGAATCAAAACATTTTGGTAGTTGAGCATTTATTGTTGTCCAATACATTGCCTTTTTATGGTTTAAAAAAATAAAAATACGTTGCCTTTTTAAGTGAGTAAATAGATTTCCATACTCATCTCTACCCAAAAAAAAAAAAAAAAAAATTCATACTCAACCTGATACTTATAAAATCCTCTAGAAATCTGTATTCGATAAAAGTCATGTAGAGTTAAATATAATTGTGGTCACTAAATTTTATGTTTATTATAATTTGGATAATAAATTTTAATTTATTTTTTTATATAATTTTGATTTTATTTTAAAAAATTATTGTAAAAAAATTTGTAGTCATCTAAATTTTTTTAAAAACTATTTTAATCCTTCAATATCTTTATCTTTTCAATTGAGTTCAAAAATTATATAAAAGTTTAAGAGTTTACTTCTTCTAAACTGTAATACCTCCCAGGCTGAGTCTACTTTTATTAAGCGGAATCAAAATAAGTTTCAATTTTTTTTTATTTTCTATAAATATTATATAAAATATGAATTTATTTGTAAAAATAAAATTAATTTTGAATTAAAATAGTAATTTTGAATTGTTTAGGTGCTAAATTTTTTTTTGAGTGATTGTTATGAAATTAAATATAGGTTTGGTATAAAAAAAGATGCAAATTAAAGTTTGATAATCGAATTGAAATAAACCTAAAATTTGATATCCTTCTCTGCATTTGACCTATTATATGTATATATACTTGGTTATTTGGTATAATATATTCAAAATAGTTATAAATTTGATTGATAAAAATAATATATTCAAAATAAATAAAAATTTTGACCATGTTATAAATAAAAATTTAAAATAAGTATCTCAAAATTAAAATAATCATTTATCTTAATTTTTATTAATTTCAATTAAGTTGCTATAATCTATACATTATTTTTTTTTAAAGAAAAAATAAGAACAGGAACGGAGAGATTAAGGAATAAGAAAGCCAAATTTTTTGAAAATTTTACTTGACACATACATTTTTAGCCATTAATTGATTTGCGGGTAGTTCTGTACTGATCTAGAATAAGCAATTTGACTTAAGATTAACAATCAAGGAATGCTTTTTGAAGACATTAACGTAACGAACTTCACTTTTCTCGGTAATTTGTTGCTATTTTTTTTTTTTATTCTTTTAGGTAGTTTAAACAGTAAAAAATTTAAAAAATTTTTAAATAAGGTTTATGGCTAGAGTTTTATATAAAAAAAATTGTTAAAAAAACACTATTTTTTATAAATTTTTACAGTTCAATTTTAAAATAGTCAGAACTCTTATAACTACTAAATATTTATTTCAGATAAAAAAATAAAAATTTATTAATTAAAAAAAAGAAGCAAATTTTATGTTTGTAACGTAGTTGGTTGATTTATTTTTCTTAAATTAATTCGAAAATCTAGCATCAAATACATACACAATGACGATATTATATAGTCCACTTGATTTGTTTATGGAAAACAAAAACTTTGGTCAGGAAGAAAGAAACGTTTTCTTTGGAGTGAAGTTATGAGACTTGAATATAATTTAATTATAAAATCGGCCACAAAAAATTCTCGCACTTCACTTAAAATATATAATCTCACACTTTTATATATATAATATTAATTAATATAAATTATTAATGTTAAATAATTAATAATATATAACGTTTAAAATATATATTAATTAAGTATTTATAAATCTAATTAAAATTAAAAAAGTAATATAAAGAGAAAATAATTTAACGGTTACTTTTTAAAAAAATTATAAAATATAAAATTTTGATTTCTTTTATTTTTACTTTATAAAATTAATTTTATCTGATTTTAAAAGAATAGCTTTTTATGAACATCTTTAATTTGTAAAATTAAATTTTATTTAATTAAAAAATATATTAACTTATATAATTCATTAATATTTAATCTTCTATTAACAAAAAATAATTATATATAGGTATTTATATTATTTTATCATTTTATTATCAGAAGTCTAATTTTTTGACAATAATAATTTGATACTTTTAATTTTCATGGAATTTGTGAATTGCTATCTATCTTCTCTTCTCAAATATCCAAAATTTTAACATTTTTATACTATTTAATATACAAGAATAAATCAAATCTACCATGGTTTTAAATTATAATAAAAATGATAAAAGTACAAATAATATTTTTATCATATTTTAATTTTTTTCTAAAAAAATTTCGACTTACTAATTAAAATATTTATCAAAAGTTGATTAAAATTAAAATTTCATTTTATTATTAAAAATATTATACTATCAAAATAAAAACCATAAAACATAACAAAACTAATATCACAAAATTAATCAAATTTTTTTTTTTTTTTTGAAAGAACAAATTAATCCAATGTTTAAACAATAAAATTTTTACTTGTGTTTATCCTAAAAAAAAAATTGAAGAAGCAAAAACCAACATAATAACTCTTTTTATATGTCACTCTCTACAATAATTTAAAAAAAAAATTAATCTCCAATTTTTTTGAAATGGATGAGTAATTAATCATGTGCATAAAAGACAAGACGAAAAACGGTGGATATATACATATATAAATGTTACTTCCGACAAAGATATTCGACGTGGCATGATCTGGAAAGATCCAATCTAAGAAACATGTTCGATGTTTAACACTAGAACTGATATAAAAACCCACCCGCCATTTCGCTTTTACCATAACGCTGTTGCCATTGATCGCTGTGTACTGGCCTGTGCTCCCAAAACAAAAGCATCTCCTTTCTAGCAGAGGAGAGCGAAAAGCATTAGTCCACCACTTGGAAGCTCGTATATTAAGGAAATCTATATAAATAGAGTGCCAATTTTCAATTCTTGGTTCTTGATCACTGAGCTTGAGCTCATCCTCCTGTTCCTCAGCTAGAGACTCAGAATTTTTTTTCGGTAAGTTTCTTTGGTGGAGATTTTTGGTAGCCTTGTCGGTTTTTTATTTTGCTTTTGAGCTAGCTATGGAAGATCTCTGTGGAAGAAATTTGGTTTTAGTTCTTGAATGAGATATCCTTTTGCATGGTTGAGTTTTTTTCTCTTTTAATTTCTTGATGATGAGATCTTGTTTTGAGGTTTTATTTTTCCAATTTTCTTCTGAAGAAATTGAACAGAAACGAAACTTTTTGGCTCAGATCGATCCATCTAGTGAGGTTATTGCAAGATTCTTATCTGGGTGGTTTTCTTGAATTTTGAAGCTTTTTTCTTGTCTCTTCTTTTTTTTACCCAAAACTTATTTTCCAAAATTTTCATGAAAAAAGGTTCAGTACTGGATCGAGTCTGGCCAATATGAAGCTTTTTTTTTGTCCTGTATTGAATCAATCCAAGATTTTGGTTTCTTTATGCCTTTTCTATGTGTAGTTCTCTTTCAATTCTCATTTTTTTTTCTTTACTTTTTTTTTTTGTGGGTTGTCTTGAACTGTGCTCACTAATCAGTCAATTTTATCAAATATGTTTCTGTTCTTGAATCTCTAGTCAAAAGAGAGAAAAAGCTATCACACGCACTTTTCTCAATTACCTCTTTACTACCATTTTCCAATTTTCATTTCTTTTAAGCCCTTTTTTCCTTATTCAATGAGGCCCATTGGGTCATAAGTTATGCAAGAAGAGGTTATAACTCTGGTGGATGGTGGCCGTAAAACCCGAAGTCTTACGACAGTCAAGCTACTATTATCGATGCCGTTTGATTCTTTTAGTAAACCGCCTAAGCTTTTAAAAATTGTCGAACAAGTCCTTTTTTTTTTTGGTGGGGGGACTACGATTTTTTTAATTTTTATTTGGTAATTTTTGCACTCGAAAGAATGCAAGAAACGTAGGCGGCTTTGGTAGATTGACTGACCAATCTAAATCCATCCAAAATTTTTTCGGCCAATTCAATTTAATTTTGCATAAAAACAAAAAAAAAACGTTTCTTAAGAGCGCGGCAAAAATGAATACGTTTCTAGCCTTTTTTTCTTCATTCTAGAATTGTTTTTTCGAGCAGGTAAAGCGAGAGAGAGAGAGAGAGAGATATAAAAAAATGCTAAAGATAGGAGGATCTCAGCAACAACAATTGAGATTGGTTCGTCATTGTTGGTGGAAATTCTATAAATCCAATTACCTAAATTCTCAAATTTCATTTCGCAGAAATTACTGCACTAATGCTCTTCCTTTTCGCAGTAGCTTCCGCAGAAGAATTAATCATAGATCCTTAGGTTGATTTTTTTGTTCTTTTTTTTTTTTTATTGATAAGCTGGAAACTTTACTGGGTTTGGATTGTTTTTGAATTTTGGTTGCTGGGTTTTGTTTATTTTTGTTTTTGTTGATATTTGTTAATGGTTGTGGCTTGCTGGCAGTTACTAGGTGCTCAACATCAACAATGACAATCACACCTAAGATTTCAATCAATGATGGTAATCTTGTTGTTCATGGGAAGACCATACTCACTGGAGTACCTGATAACATTGTGTTGACTCCTGGATCGGGTGTTGGACTTGTCGCTGGTGCATTCATTGGTGCTTCTGCTTCTGATAGCAAAAGTCTTCATGTCTTTCCTGTTGGGGTTTTGGAGTAAGTTTCATCTTTTATTAGACAAAAGATAGAATCTTTCTTGTTTTATAACTCCATGCAGTAATTGTAGACTAGAGATTTCATAGCATATGTTACTATTTGGCTTAGTGATTCTGTGGTGGTCTTTAGGACAGCGATTATGAGTTCTTGAAGATGATTAATCTGAGAACGTATTTACATCTGTGATCATTTTCAATTTTCATTTTCATTATAGGGGTCTGCGTTTTATGTGTTGTTTCCGATTCAAGTTATGGTGGATGACCCAGAGGATGGGAATGTATGGGAAAGACATTCCACTGGAGACCCAATTCATGCTAGTGGAGAGCAAGGGTGGTGGTGAAGGAGTTAATCAAGATGACGCCCAGACTATCTACACTGTCTTCCTTCCTCTCCTAGAGGGCCAGTTCCGGGCTGTTCTGCAAGGCAATGAAAAGAATGAGATGGAAGTCTGCCTTGAGAGTGGTGAGTTGACCATTGACATCATAATGTGTCTGGACCATCATGCACCCACCCTGACCATGTGCCCAAATCTTCATTAATTCAGTTTCATCTTGTCGGCTGTTAGTGATGGAGACTAACAGTTGAACTTATGAATGGAGCTGTCATTTGAGTCTACCATCAATCTGTTCCACCCGCTTTTATTGAAGGAGGTTAACATGCTAAAAAATGAGGTGGTGCTGTCATTGATGCCAACTCAAACATGCTGGAGAACCAGCCAATGACTGTCCCATCCAAATGGATCAAATTTATGGAGTTTATGTGAATTGGGGAAGAAATAGATAGGAGGTTCGAGTTTGAAAGGACCGAAACAATATGTTTTTTTTTTTTGGTGTATGATTTGGTTTTGCAGGGGATAATGCTGTTGAGACCAACCAGGGCCTTTACCTTGTCTACATGCATGCTGGCACTGACCCTTTTGAAGTTATCAACCAGGCAGTAAAGTAAGTCCGCACGTTATTCCAAAATGAACTGTACAGTTTTTTAAGAAGATTTGTGAAAACAGGGTGTGCAGTTGACATTAGTGTCTTCATGAACTATGTGTCTGTTTATCCAGTCTATAAGTTTGATTAATGAGTAATTTCACATGAAAACAGGGCAGTGGAAAAATACATGCAAACCTTTCTTCATCGTGAGAAGAAAAAGGTAAGCACCTGTTGTTGTAATTTATACTAAGAATTTCAATTGCAAGTATGGTGAAGCTGAGTGTGTCTCAATCTCATATGTTATTTTTTGTCTTGTCTAGGTGCCCTCTTTTCTTGATTGGTTTGGCTGGTGCACTTGGGATGCTTTTTATACTGATGTTACAGCCGAGGGTGTTGAGGAAGGCCTTAAAAGGTAATTTTATATTATGTTGAAGAGAGAATTTATGCATAGAGAATTTATGCATACAAGCCAGCATTACCTGGCAATTATAAAGCATTGGATTGAATAACTGACATAGCGGTGTGATTCTGATTGCAGTCTATCAGAGGGAGGAACTCCCCCGCGATTTTTAATCATCGATGATGGTTGGCAACAGATTGAAAATAAATCCAAGGAAGATGCTAATACTGTTGTGCAAGAAGGAGCACAGTATGAATATTTCTCTATCTCTCTCTCTCTCTCTCTCACGCGCACACACATACACACAGGCACATTTATATTGAAGCTATGATAATGAATTGTGATTAGCATGTTCTTCAAGAGGAAAATTTCTTTTGTTGATCAAACTATTGAATTTTTGGTCCTGCAGATTTGCAAGCAGGCTCACTGGAATAAAAGAGAATGCAAAATTTCGGAAGAATGGTGAAAAGAATGAAGAGACCACAGGACTAAAGCATGTGGTGGAAGATGCCAAAAAACATCATAATGTTAAGTGAGTGATCTTAATTGTTTTTGTTTTTTTTTTTTTGATCTTGATAACTTTCTAGTTTTCCGCTGCAGCCAGTTGTGTATTTTTATTAGAATTGTCATTCTATGAAGTTATTTTTCATAATTGAAAAATAATACCGCTTGAGAACAGAACATAGAGAAAAGCAAAAAGGAGGAAAAGGAAAGAAAAGCACTAGCTAGCTTATCAGAAATTAATTTATTTGTAAGCTTCATAGTGTTTTATCATTATGCGCAGGAATGTATATGTATGGCATGCTTTAACCGGTTACTGGGGTGGAGTAAAACCAGCAGCTGCTGGTATGGAGCATTATGAAACTGCATTGGCATATCCAGTTCAGTCTCCTGGTATATTGGGGAACCAACCAGACGTTGTCATGGATAGTCTTTCTGTTCATGGCCTTGGTTTGGTGCATCCCAAGAAGGTTTTCAACTTCTACAATGAGCTTCATGCCTACTTGGCCTCATGTGGTGTGGATGGAGTAAAAGTTGATGTTCAGAATATCATTGAGACCCTTGGTGCTGGCCACGGTGGAAGAGTTTCCCTCACTCGCAGCTATCACCAAGCGCTTGAGGCTTCAATTGCACGAAACTTCCCTGACAATGGATGTATTGCTTGCATGTGCCATAACACTGATGGACTCTATAGTGCTAAGCAGACTGCTGTTGTGAGAGCTTCTGATGACTACTATCCTAGGGACCCTGCCTCCCACACCATTCATGTTTCCTCTGTGGCTTACAACACACTTTTCCTCGGAGAATTTATGCAACCTGACTGGGATATGTTCCATGTAAGTACAAGAAGGATGAATCATGCTTTACATTGATGGGATGTATGATCAGGTTGATGGGACAATTAATATTACATACTAACAAAATAATATTTGGTTGCAGAGCTTACATCCTGCTGCAGATTATCATGGTGCAGCCCGTGCTATAGGTGGATGTCCAATCTATGTCAGGTATGTTTGTCCCAGACCAAATTCATATTACCATTAACCCTTCTGGAGTAACATTGAAAGATTGAAAAATTAACAATGTAGTTTTAACAATGGAAATGTGCCTTTTTTTTTTTTTAAACAGTGATAAGCCAGGCAACCACAACTTTGATTTATTAAAGAAGCTGGTCCTTCCTGATGGATCAGTTCTGCGTGCTCAACTTCCTGGCAAGCCAACCTGTGACTGTCTTTTTGTTGATCCAGCAAGAGATGGGACTAGGTGTGTTGCTTTTTCCTCTTCCTGCATTTAGGGATCTCTGTTTTGAACAAGCTACCTTGTTTTGCATACTCATGTGAGATGTTGTATTTTGCAGCTTGCTCAAGGTATGGAATGTGAACAAATGCACAGGTGTTGTTGGTGTGTTCAACTGCCAGGGTGCTGGTTGGTGCAAGATCGAAAAGAAGACCCGTATTCATGATGCTTCCCCTGGTACCCTCACAGCCTCCGTTCGTGCCACTGATGTTGACTGTATTGCTCAAGTTGCCGGTGCAGATTGGAATGGGGAAACAGTAGTGTATGCCTATAAGTCAGGTAATTTACTAGAGTTGGCAGCCTTTCTGGTAGAAGTTACTTTTACACCAGTACAGGGAAAAAGAAATGATCCACTGCATGAGCAAATTTTGGAATTTTCTTGTGTTAGTCCGAGTTTTACTGTACAAGGCTACTTGTAAGGAAACTTTAAATAACATTAGAAAGGGGAATACTCAACTAAGATACTTTATTGAAGTTCATAATATCTTCTGAGAATCTGGACTTAGAATTTGTTAGATCCAATGCATTTTTCTCTTTAATTTCAGGGGAGGTGATTCGGTTACCTAAAGGCACTTCATTGCCGGTGACATTGAAAGTTCTTGAATATGAACTCTTCCATTTCTGTCCCATCAAGGTGAGTTTCATGTTTCTCTGTTTTGGGCTGGCGCAACAACAATGTGATCCCACTAATCTTACCACTGATTGTGCAGGAAATCACTTCCAACATCTCATTTGCACCGATAGGATTACTTGATATGTTCAACTCTGGTGGAGCTGTGGACCAAGTTGAGATTTACACAGCTTCCGACAAGAAACCAGAACTCTTTGATGGTGAGGTCTCCTCAGAGCTCACTGCTTCACTTGGTGAGAATCGGTCCCCAACTGCAGCCATTGCGCTGAAAGTCAGGGGTTGCGGGCGATTTGGGGCTTTCTGTTCCCAGCGCCCACTGAAATGCATTGTTAGTAATGCTGAGACTGCCTTCAACTACGACTCCAATACTGGACTAGTGACCCTGACCCTTGCCATTCCAGAGGAGGAGATGTATAGATGGCCAGTTGAGATCCAGGTTTAAGTGGCTTTAACTAGTTTGAAGAGATGGTAGTTAAACATAAAAATATCACCATTATTGGGAGGGCTTCAAGCGTTAAGCTATTCAAAGGTGATGGCTTTGTGGTCTGCAAAAGCTGGGGGGGGGGGGGTGAGAGAGTGAGTTAAGTGTAACCAAAGATCTATCGTAATGTTGATGTATCCCACCCATTGATAATAAAGGTGCTTTTCTTGGCAATTTTCTGTCTACCAATTTATGTTTTAGTCGCATGGATAAATTGCTTTAAACGACAGCTAAAGTTTTTGATTTAGATGCAGTGACCTTAAAATACAGCTCATACCATACAGGGAATATATAATAAAACTTTTGATTGGACCGATGATACTGAGAGACAGTTATAATATCACAATTTACCAGTAATCTTTGCATGAACATGTTCCATTCACAAATTTGTGAAAACGAACCCGATCCCTAACGATGATTTCCCGATTATACAATTTACTGATGATCTTTGTCACTTCATGGCAGTCTCCACAAACTCTCAGATTCTTTACTATCCTAATGGGTGCTGGTGCTTTGGTCTTCAATAAGCCATAAGCAATGGCTAGCCTCTCACTATGCTCAGACAGAGCATCTTCTTTTTCTTCATCAGTCACATGGTGCAGTACAGTAGATACACAAGGTTCATACCCCGTGCTATGAATCCTGACAGAGATATCCCTCAGAGTTCTTTTAATTTCCTCTGCTTCTTGATGAGACCAATCGCCCATTACAAACTCATGCACAAAGCCATCAACCTCAATGGCTGTGCACCCTGGCACTGCCTTTATGCCTTTCTCCTTCATCTTCTTTCTCACATGGCTCATCTTCTCCCACTGTGAGACAGAAGCATATAAATTTGCAAGGATGATGTAGTTTTCTGCATTTAGAGGTTCTAATTCAAAAAGTTTTCGGGCAACAACTTCAGCTTGCTCTAACATCCTAATTTTCTTGTAGCCAACTAGTAATGTTCGCCAAATTGCTGGATTTGCTGTGGGTATGGTTTGGGCAAAATTGTAGGCCTCATCAACAAGGTCTCCACGACAAAGTAAGTCAACCATGCAACCATAGTGCTCCATTGAAGGTTCTATTCCCAGTTCAAGCATGCTTGACCAGTATCTCTTTCCCTCTGAAACTCGTCCACCATGGGCACATGCAGATAAAATACCAACGAAGGTAACATGATTTGGCTTTGCCTGAAAAGAAGCAACCAAGGTTATTTCTGGAAAGTACGAAAATGTCAGTTCAACGATTTAAGCCGATATACTGCAAGCGTGATTCGGCACAAGTGTGTACACACCAAAAGAACTGACTAAGCCTCCAAATCGTCTAGCTAGAACTCCTGAATTTACATGCCAAGCTAGACCTGTTGTTCTACCCTATTTATGCTTGCTTCATCCATCCTGTATCCTACTTTCTTAAACTAACAAACCTTGTATTGATGACCTATTTCACTAAGATACTGGCTTGACGTATGCTTAGATTTATGTGTTGGACATTAGGAGACAAAAAAAGGAAGTTCAAGCTTCTAAAAATACCAAATTACCAAGCTTTCTTTGCTTTATCAATGAGCACCTAAGACTCAATCTTGATGTTCCATTCCCTATCATTTCTACATGTGAACAGATGCGAGTACCTATAGCAAAACTGAACAGATCAAGTAACATATCGCAGATGCAGTCTTGTAGGTTGCAAGCTATTATATCCTTTTGACATCTAGGACCTTATTCATGCATATAGATAGAGTAGAAGCCTATTCAATACTTGATAAAAAATGCTAATATAAAACATTATATGTGGCAGAACAGAAAGGAGGGGTTGCGCTGCTATGTCACCTCAGAATACGTACCCAAATCAAGTGATGAATCAGAAGTAAATAAAAGGAAATAATAAAGTATAATCGCTAAGCTCAACAAGGTGGGAATAAGCAAGAAAAACACTTCAAAAAGGTAATGCACTTATCAGTTAAACATCTTATTCAAGAATCTGACATACATGCATGAACTCAAGCTAGACAATAGTAAGTGAATCAAAGAAAAACCATTATCCACTAGAGGCTTTCTTTTTCTTTTAAAAAAACATGTAACTATTCTCATTACAAATGGAGTACTCTTGCTATTCATTAACGTTTGCAGTGTGTTTGAACAAAAAATTTTTTAAAGCGACAGCAGATGATAGCAAAGCAACTTATGTCAGTACCAATGAAGATATAACCAAAAAATATACCTTAGCCAAACCACTTTAACCCAAGTAAACATGCATATAAAATGAACAGCAAAGATGGGGATTGCCTACGATTTTAGCAGGTATGTGCATATGTGTTAATATTTTAACTTGTAGGACATAACCTTAATATCTCATTACCCTTGCTTCTTCCATCTTAGAAAACGTCTCCAATGCATCCTCAGCAAGTCCGTGAATGGCCAATCCAACAATCATTGAGCTCCAAGCTTTAGTATCCTTCACAGGCATGTCGTCAAAAATTTCTTTTGCTTTCTCTATACACCCACACTTTGCATACATATTTACTAGTGCTGTATTAAGTTCAAGATCAATCTGAATCATCTTTTTCTCCATATATGCATGAACCCACCTCCCTATATCCAATGCCCCAACCATGGCACATGCCGAAATCACACCTACCAATGAAACCTCATCAGGTTCAATACCTCCCTTTTGCATTTCCCTAAACATACACAAAGCTTCATTCACCATTCCCACCCTCGCATACCCACTTATCATTGCACTCCAACAAACCACATTCCTCTCAGTAATTTCATCAAACACATTCCTAGCAAAACTTATTTTTTCACATTTCCCATAAAAATTCACCAGAGAAGATTGCACATAAGGATTTAAACTAAACCCAGATCGTAAAATACGTGCATGGACCTGCTGACCTTCTTCAAGAGCCATTATCATTGAGCATTGTTTGAGTACAAAAGCCATGGTAAAGGTGTTAGCTGTCGGATATCCATTTGCGACTATTCTTTGAAACAAACAAAATGGTTCTTTTGATGGGTTTTTAGGGTGAGAACAACCCCTTATAATGGTATTGTAAGCAAAAATTCCTGGATTTGGGATTTGAGAGAAAACTTTGCGCGCATAATCGATGTTTCCATAGGGAGAGAGAGCAGAGAAAGTGAGGATTTTTGAGAGTAAAAAGGATATGGTGGAGGCAGGAAGGAGGCGTGTGAAGATACGCGCATGAATTTGGCGGAGAAAATGCATGTTGGGGCATTTTTTTATCAGAAAAGCGATTTGTTTTTCTTCGTCTTCCAGCTCTTCTTCTTCTTCTCCTGCTTCTGGGGCTTTCAGTTTCAGTTGAATGGCGTTTGACGCGGGAATACAGTAATATATATATATAATTTTGCATTTGTTGAAGTCGAATTTAAATTTTTTTCGAAAATTGAAAACCGAATTTTATCAATTTATTTCTTAAATAATAGATTATTCTACATAAATATGATGATTTTGTCAGTCACTATAATACGTTTCGTCATCAATGATTTTTTTTTCTTTTCAAAAGAAAAAAGAAAACCGAATAGATTTTCAAATAACCAAGTCTGATTTAAATTTTTGGTTTCGGATGGATTGGATTTAAATTTTTGGAATTGGATTTAAATTTTCAAAAAATAAGTAATTTCCAATACACAATATCTTGCCACTTAGCTACAATCATTCTATAACTAGATTTTAATTATATATAATAACAATAATAATAATTATAATATTTGGTTTTCCATCAAAATCAACCGAAAATTTCCGTAAAAATAAAAATCAAACTGATTCGATTGGGTTGAATTCGAATTTTCAACAAAGAACATATAGTAATTTAGTTAGGAATATATATTAAATTGATTATAATTAGAAATTTAATAAATTTTTGAAAATATGAAATGAGATTTCGGATTTGAAATTTTCTCTCAATTATGCAAGACATGTACATTTAAATTATATACAAAAATAAAGAGAAAAAAGAAAAACATATAAAAATGGAAAATAATCTTTATTCGTTAAGAAATGGCAGTGCCAACAATATAACAAGCAATAAAACTAAGGGAAAAATAAATCTAATAGCTGCCTATGTATCCTAATAATAACCCCCAAATAATCTAACAACTCAAGAAAATTCTAATGATTCCCTTCACTTGAACAATGTTTCTTCAAAATATAAGCAGAGAAATTGTTATTAAATCTTGCAAAAATGGTTCCTACACAATCATCACTGATTGCTGAAACAACCTTACAACACTGTGGGTCAAGATTAAGTTTATGTGTAAGTAAAGAAACAAAGATCTGACGGTAACATCCACGTTCAATGTAAAAATCTTTCAAGCACTTTGCAATAGGAGATGGAGGCTTTGTCTTATCATGCCCACCTGGGGCTGGTGGAGAAGGCACAGGTGGAAAACCAGAATCCTGAGGGCCTGATGGATTTGGCAGAATCCATTTCTGATGATGCCATGGCCAGTTTGGTGCAACTCCTTTTGGAGGGGTTTGTTGCCCTTCTTCTTTTGCAGCAGAAGCTTGACATGTCAATGAGCAAACAATGAGAAGCAGCAAAACAGCAAACACCCTTTTCATCATTTTCAGATTTGTTGTGTTTATGTATAATTTTTCCTGAAATTAAGTAAAAATATGGTTAAAGTTGAAGCTTGGTAGCATTTATATAAGGGAAATAAAAGAGTTTTTATGTGTTTGAGATACTATTTTTATTTGTTGAATCAGTATTTGTAATTGTTTTAAAATCATTTTGAGGTTCTTAATGTTCTTGAGTAAGTGTATGTTTACAAACTCACACTATTTGTTAATTAAAATTTCATTTTTATTAGATATTATTATTTATCTACGTACTTACATTATATATTTTCATTGGTTTAATATAATTTTATATAATATTTATTCGTATTTTTAATTATATAATTATCTAAGTTGCATGTGATAATTACCTTTCTATAATAGTAGACTTAATGTTGGATTCTTGAATCTTGATTTTTTTTTAGGAAATTTTAATCTTATTCTGTATGTTTATTTTTAATTTAATATAATTTAATTTTTTTACTATAGTACATGAAAAGATAATTTCCCTCTTATAAATACCTTACCCTGTAAATGGGAAGCCTTGCCATCCCATCCCTAGGCAGGCAGGTAAATTTTAATCTTATTCTATATGTTTATTTTTAATTTAATATAATTTAATTTTTTTACTATGGTACGAAAAAAGATAATTAACCAATTTCTACTCATTTTTATTCAGCTACAATTCTTAACACAACTCAAATATATATATATTTTTTTCATGTCTTCAGGAAAGTTTATGTTTGCTTAAAAAAAAAAAAAGAAGTCACTTTTTTATAGTGTAGTGACTTAGGTTATGAACAATATAAAATAAAATTATGAGTTTGATCTCTCACTATTCTCTTAACTTTTCAGTTGTTAAAAAAACAAAAAAAAAGAAAAGTTTATATTGAGAATATATAAAACAATATAACTACAAATTGATACTTATAAGAAAGATAAAAGAAAAAAAAGCAACAGATAATCATATAGGCATGCAAATTCAAAAAAGATATGATTAATTCATGTACTCAATGAGATAGGTACATGACTGAAATCTATCTGAATCTTCTAGTTTCATAATTTCATTAATATCATTTTTATTAATTAAATATTTATTTCTAGAACTTTTCTGCAAGTTAGTTAGCCCTTTCCAATTCAAATTTCATCAATGTCATGTTTTTTTTTTCCTATTCTAATCGTAGTATACATATATGTTACATAGAAATGCCAGTTTCATATTAATTGGTCAAATGTAAAATATTTATATAATATATCACAAATTTTACTATAAATATAATATATTTAGTGTAAAAAAGAATCTCCAATAAATATATATCTTATTTTATTTATTAAATATAAAAATATTTAAAACATATATATCACGAATCTGATTATTAAGTATAATAGTGGAGAGTAAATAGGAATTAAAAAAAACTTTCAGGCTAGTTATAGATATGGCAAATTTTGTCAAATATCCATGCACATAAATTTAATTTTAGAATAATTTCAAAAAAAAAAAATTCAGAAAAATGCATAGTCAAAAAAAAAAAAAACCATGCATAAAAATTATTTCTTTCAATGAAATGTTACCCAAAATTTCAATAGAAAATAAGTAAAAATTTACCTTATTTTATAAGAAAATTTTAATTAATAAAACACATAAAGATAAAATTTAAACTCTAAATTTCTCAATTATATAATCTCTGAAGCTATTCCCTACTATGTTCACAAAACATGCATGTACATATTGGTTAATTAGCCTATGATTGATTGAAGTTGATTGTCATAATTAGCTGTCTATCCAATATTTTATGTACCTTATTCAAGTAGCTAAGTACATTATAATTAGGGAGTAATAAGTCTTTGTGTAATTATGCTGTTATGCACTACTAAACACCGAGTTTGCTACCAACCAAGTACGTGGCACTCTTGTATGCAATGCTTCTAATTCTATAATCCCACAATTGTAAAAATAATAATAATAAATTTTATAATTTGAGTGATATTTTATTTTGGTACTGTTTAATTGTATTATTATCGATATTAATATTGTTTATTTGATCAAAATGTGATTTTAATTTCCATTCAATAAAAGATTATCTTTTTCTATAAAAAAAATTTCATTCAACGCAAAATCAATTGAATTTATGCCACTTAAAATTCTTATATTTGTAAGATAATTCATTCCCATCTCCAATTTGGATTATCAATTTCTTATTAATAAATGTAGAGTCCATTTATAAGTGGATTAATGAAGGTCTTGAAGATCATGATGGCATGGCGTGACAAAACTTAGAAACTTAAGTCATCATCAAATGTCCTTTACTCCAAAGCCATTCCCTTCTCCTACGATGTACAAATATATTACGGCACAACATCGTTGTGATGCTACCATCAGCTTAATTAAATTTCAAACACATTTTGAAGCCAACCGGCAGTTCTATAATTATACTTAAAGAAAAACAAGTGATCATATCCATCAAAATTTAACTTTAAACTAACTCTTTAACAACATGAAAAGTGAAAAATTTTTAACTCCAAGTTTTATATCCATTTTTTTTTTAAAAAAAGGAAAGAAAATATACGTTTCAAGTTACATTCCGATTTAAATAAAATTTTTTAGTTGATAAACAAAGAAGGAATTGTCACTATTATATTGAGAAATATTAACAAAATCATCAGTAATATTTATTCTAGTGGTCAACTTTCAGTGATCTTCGTCCAGTTTAATAATAAAAAAAACCTGTTAATATAAATTAAGTAACGAGCTAGCATTCAACTATTAATTAATTATAATGGATAAGGATAAGGTTTAGATCAATTAATTTAAGTAGAGACATTTAATCTCAACATTTTAGATTGGATATGTGAAATCGTAATCCTAAAACTGTATAAAGAAAAAAAAAACTATATCAATTAAATTAAACTATATCAAAAGCACATTTAAATTTCAATAGTTGAAGTACCAAAAAAAGGAATTGAAATGAAAATTTGTGCAATAGTACACGAAAAAAAGATGTTAAATTACGTGAAAATGGATGATTTTTCTCCATAACCTTTACATGCAATGAACCAATATTTTATGTGATGTCATGAAATTTATTAGTATTCAATTACATTAAACTGCATGCCTTCAATCTTATTATTATTATTATATATTTTTGGATAACTACCAATCTTATTATACGTGTCCCATTACCAATTCGACATCTGGAATTTTCTTTTTATTTTATTATTTTCATTTAATTACTTTCTTGTTTTTATTTTTTTTCCGTGCTAATTTGTAGGCAGGTTATGTGTGTCGCCATGCACATGCAAGCCTTTGATATCTCTTTGTGTATGCAATGTGCAAGTTTTTTTCTGAACAACTATGCAATGTGCAAGTTGATTGTGGAGTTTGATAATTACTTTTTTTTTTCTCCAGTTGACATACATTATCGAATTAGACATTAATTGCAGTAATTAAATATTTCTTTGATACATTAAGGATCAGACGTATTGGAATTTATGAGTTATTCAGTGGAGGACAATCCTCCTTATAAAACATTTATTATAAAAATAATAATAAATTACATTAAATATTAATAAATAAAAAATTTTAATTTTTATTTTTTATTTTCACATTAATATAACAAAAAATGAATAAAATTACGCTTGATGATAATAAGAATAATAAAGATATTTATTTCAGATTAACAAATAGTAATAAGAATAAAAACTGCATATCAACACGAAATAAGATCACAGTTGTGTTTCTGCAAAAAGGTACGTCAAGGATTGAGACAAAAAAATGTTGCGCAAATACACAGTAATGAACAAAAGTAAAAAAGAAAATAGACAGAGTTTTAATGAGGTTCGCCAACATGTTTATGTCTTCAAAAGCTAGCGGTTGAAGTGTATTTTATTAGAATGTCAATTTAGGGTTACAAATACATGAAGTATGTATATATATATTCATACGGTACATATATTAAATTGCTCTTATACCCGCTCCAATCTATCTAATTGAAATCCCACAATTACACCGATAAATTTCTCAAAGGACAATATTGTCGCTCCACTCCACTATATTCCAGCATCTATGCACTTAATGATATATATGAGTCATGCACAACCAAAAAAAATGAAACAAAATTGCTAACTTATCCATGGAAATAAACGAGTAAATAATAAAATTGGTGAGATCAACAAGTATTGATACTAGCAAAAAGATTGTTTTTCGGTTTAAACCAGTGATATTTGTAATCCATTAAAGTCTAATAATCGAGTTCAAACTGAATTGGATCATATATATATATATATTATTATAAGAAAAACTCACTTCTAAAACTTTCACATTTTATTTTATTAAATTCTAATATATTTATTTTATATTATTAAATGTTGTCTTTTTTTCTATGTTGTAAGTTTTCCTATTATTTTCATACACATATATACCGTATTTTTTAAATTTTAGTTATGTTTCATTAAGCTTTAATATTTAATCTTTCTAACTCAAGAAACTCTAGATGTCCATAACAAGGGTCTAATAAAATAGAAATAAAAATACAAAAATTTAATAAAATAAAATAGAACAAATATATAATAACTCAATAAAAATAAAAATATGAAGGGTTTAGTCTTATATATTTTCCTTTTTAGCGACTATATATCAACAAGAGAAGTCAGCTGCTGCATGCTATATAGACCACATATTTTGTCTTCCATTCCCAAAGTGAAAATACATTGGCATACGAAACCTTTCTATACAGTTAGGAACCAATCTTTTTATATAGGATAGAATGAATTAAGCATATAATATGAAAATGTAATTAGCAATTTTGGACCCTCCAAACCAACTAGCTACAACTCTAATTAAAGTTTATATACGTTAATCCACTTCACTAATAGTAAAACATATGCACAATCATGAAGTCTAGACTGCCATATTCATTTCCAGTATTGTATATTGAAAATGTAAGAAGTGAAAATGCATATTTAATTGATCAACTAACTAATTAAATAATTTATTAATCAGTACATAGTTACGAGGCGATTTTAACGTTTAAAATAAAATATAAATAATTAAAAATAAATAAAATCAAGTCACTATTAAATGTGAACAAATTTAATTCCGTGACGATATATAAGGTATGGAATAAAGACATATATATATATATAATTTTTTTTATTATAATATCATAAAATATATGCATACCCATAAAAAAAATTTATTTTTCTTATAATATCATAAATTTATATATTACATGTGTATGAATTGCTAAAATCAGCTGAGACGACTGCTCAACAAGGCAAGAGAAATCCTTTCGTCTCAATCTCTTGTTTCTCATATGCATTCACCATACCCTCAAGAGTCGTGTAGAAAAATAGGGACACCTATGTACAAAACCCATTAATCTTCTTATTTATATTTTAAATTTTTTTTTGGCCCTTCCTCTCTTTCAAGTATTGCCTATAAATATACAAGCATTACCATACCGTTTTCTTCACTTCCATACCCTAAACTTAGCTACAATAATATCATCTGATAACAATAGCTTTTGCACATTGTCTTTATACACTACTCTCTTCCCTTGCAAAATAAGAAATATATCATCATTATATATGGCTTTAAAAGGACTATATCTACTATTCTTCCCCATCATTCTATTTTTCATTATTGTCGTTAATATTCAACCTTATAATTGTTTACAACATGACACCCTTAATGATTATCTTGAAGAAGCATCTGGCTATGGTACTCCTCTTCATCATCAAGAAGCTTATCCTTCTTCATACTTTAGCTCCATTATTGATGATGATGATGATGATGATGATGGGCAGTTTGATAAGGATTTGATCAAAATGAGAACTAATGTTCTGAGTTTGAAGGTTTTCGACAAAGTGGGTGGCATATCAACTTCAGTTAAAACCATTAATGTTGATAAGTTTGGTGCTAAGGCTGATGGATCTGATGATACTCAGGTATGTATGCATACATATAGTTTATATAAAAAGTGTTTCATTGCATGAGATTTTTTTATTAAATTCTTTCTTTTTTGTTCTTTTTTTTTTATGTGGGGTTTTTTAAGGCATTTCAAAAGGCTTGGAAGAAAGCTTGTTCGACTGAAGGAGCTGTTCTTGTTGTGCCTGATAACGACTATCTAATAAAGCCAGTTAGATTCTCAGGTCCTTGCAAATCCGATCTTACAGTGCAGGTAGCTTTATACGCATGCATACGTACGTGTAGCTCTTCTTAAATCTTCAAGCAACATGAATTAATTAGGAGAATTTTCTTGTGTTAGATATATGGAACCATTCAAGCATCGGATGATCGATCAGACTATGAGGAAGATGATAGGCTCTGGATTGTGTTTGATCGTGTTCAAAATTTATTAGTTGAAGGTGGTGGAACTATTGATGGAAATGGCAAGATTTGGTGGCAAAACTCATGCAAAACCGATAAGGATCTTGTACTTATATATATATTTCTTTTTATTTTCTTTCATTGATTTCATTCTCTCTTCTTCTTGATTTTTTTTTCATTAAAAACAACTAACTCTTCTTGTTTCTTCGTTACTTGCAGCCTTGCAAGGAGGCACCAACGGTAAGTTTTCTTGTCCTTAAAAAAAATAAATATAGTAAAAATAAAAAAATGTTATATAATACCACATTCCTTAATTTAAATGTCAATAAATTTGAATTCTCTTAAATAAGGTTTTAAATTTGAGTATCTTATACCAAGAAATAGGTGATACGAGAGTTTTGTACCTTCATGAGTTCATCACGTTTGAATGCCGAAATATAAAAGAAAGATATTGTGTACTAAATATTTTCATAAATTCAATTGATAAAATTATTTTGAAGTTGAATTTCTGTATTAGTCATTGATGTTTTTATTTTTTAAAGGATAAGCAAGATCATGTTTATTAATAAAGAATTTAAGGTTGATAAAAAAATCCCAACTACAAGTAACACGTATAATTTTAATTTCATAATTTTTTATTGGTTAAAAACTAATTGGATTTTCAGGTATCCTATGATAATTTTTAAAAAAGCTTTTAATCTCGAAAAGATATTTTGTTTTTGCTTAGACTATTTGAAAGGGTGCTTTGATATGATATATATGATTCTTGATAAATCAATTTGTGAATAAATAGTCAAAGAAATAATGTTTTTGTGAGAAATGAGAAACATTCCTTTTTTGAGAAATATATTAAACCTTTGTTTAAAATAATCCAAGTTTAACTTACTAATATTGGACTTATCTCAGAATGGTGAAATCTTGAGTTCAATTTTCAACCGAAGCTAAATAAATTAAAAATTACTATTTTCAAATTATAAGAAAATAATTAAAATTTTCTCATTTTAAAAATGTTTGCCATTATATTTTTATTTTCATATGTTTGGGAGCAAGCCTAGAAATCAGTTTGAAAATTAGAAATTTATATTTAACTTGGCAGGCTCTCACCTTCCATGAATGCAACAATCTGGTAGTGGAAAACCTGAAAATCCAAAATGCACAGCAAATGCACGTTACTTTCAAAGGTAGCAAGAATGTTCAAGTCCACAATCTTACAGTGACTTCACCTGCGCATAGCCCCAACACGGACGGAATCCATATCACCAACACCCAGAACATCCAAATTACAAACTCAGTTATAGGAACAGGTATGTGTATAGGATAAGCCTTAATGTCAGGGTAACTGACATGAATAGTGTGTCACTACCTGCGACAAATTATAGATACGCTCCTTGAGTTTTTTTGCCCCCTTATCATCATGACGCAAAATTGTATTTTATTACTTTTCACGTAGTTTTCTGTAATCATGAATTCCTTCTATTGACAAATGCTAATCTATTGTTGTTTAAAATGCATTGTAGGCGATGATTGTATCTCCATTGTAAGTGGATCACAGTATGTGCAAGCCAGGGACATAACCTGTGGACCAGGTCATGGAATAAGGTCTCAAAATAACTATTGAACCTTACATTTTATTCTGCTTCAAAATCATTAATTTTAATTGGGGTCTTCTACTACATTTTTTTTTACATTACTAATTAACTGAGGTTTATTATTGCTTATTATATATGTTGAAAACAGTATTGGAAGCTTAGGCTCAGGGAAATCAAGTGCTTATGTTTCAGGAGTGACCATTGATGGTGCCAAGTTTTCTGGCACTACAAATGGTGTCAGGATCAAAACATGGCAGGTGATATATATAATTTCCATCCTTAAATTCCATTAACATAAAATTTGACTAATTCTATATCCTATAACATAAAAGACAATTAAAAATCAACCTGCATTGATCAAATTTTTTCACACCATTTTGTAGTGCTCAGAAATTAAACTTACTCAATATTTACCATTTGATTAGTCAACCGCTTATACATTGCATAGATTAAAATTAATGTGCCCACGAAAAAAAATTAAATATAAAAAGAGGATATTAAACTACAACATGTTTTGAATTATTTATGCAGGGAGGGTCTGGAACAGCCAGCAACATCAAGTTTCAGAATATTAAAATGGATAATGTCACCAATCCCATCATAATAGATCAATATTATTGTGACCAAGACAAACCATGCAAAGAACAGGTAAAGGAGACTGACTCCACACCAATTATTACATACACATATATATATAATTATAATAATAATGAACTACCTCTACATACTGGCTAATTAAGTAATTAATTAAACTTAATTATTGCAGAAATCAGCAGTTCAAGTGAAAAATGTGACGTACAAGAATATAAAGGGGACTAGTGCTTCTGATGTAGCTGTAAGGTTTGACTGCAGCAAGACATATCCATGTCAAGGGATTGTACTGCAAGATGTTAGCCTTGAAAGGGAAGGAGGAGATGAAACAGCAAAAGCTAAATGCAACAATGTTAAGAATTTAGCTGAAATTGGAGCTGTTTCTCCTCACTGTCCTTAAGTACTATATTACTTAAGAATTAATTATATATAATTAATTATACATATATAATTTAAATTTGTTGGAGTTATTTGTAACTATATATATGTAAACAAGAATAAGCACATCACAGATTATTGTTATTTATTGTTTGATAAAAGGAATAAAGATTTCTCAGAAATTAGATGATGAAAAGAATGGTACTACTGCTTGTCATATTTCTGTTTTTACTTATTTATCATGTTTAATTATAAATATTATGTTATGTTTATGTTTGTTCTTTTGAAAATTTCATCCAATGATTATTGAACATGACAAAAATGTATGCTATTAATGTACTATATAGGCAATGAAGATTAATCATGACAATGGATGATCATCATAACATATGATTCTCTTTTATGTTATTAATTAGTAGGAACATTAAAAAAAAATGATATAGTTAGTTTTACCCCAGGGATGAATTTACGATACAGCCAGGGTCTGGGGATTAATAAAATATTAAAAAGTTATATTTATTTTAAAAATTAACAATAAAATTTTAAATTATCCCAAAATAATAAAAAAATAGTATATATATGTAAGTAAATGGTATTCTTTTTGTATTGTTAAGAAGGTTATGAGTTATCAATATTTATTGATTCACACAGCAAGAAATTTTAATTTTTTTAAGTAAAATTTTCAATTTAATCTTTTATTTAAAGTAAAATAGATGATCAACAAATTTTATTTTTCTTATAAATTTATTTTATTCAAATTTTAAAATAATTAAGGTTTATGTAGTTATTGAATGTCATGAACATTTAATGCAAAAAGAACTATGAGTTCAATTTGTGATAGTGATAAAACTCTATTTTATAAATTCAAAAAAAGTACATGATATTATACATACAAAAATATAATAATATGTCAATGATAGAATAGTTAAGTGGTAACTTCTCTTTAAGGACATTTTAATGATAAAGTTTAAATTCTGCCATTGTCGATTTAAAAAGGGAGAGTTGTCTCTACTATGCAATTTATTGATACTTAGGTCATATGACCTCTCTATTAATAAAATAATAATAATATATTATTGGCACGAGATTTATCTGACTCGCGAGCAGAGGCCCAAGGATGAAGACAGCATAAGTGAACTGGATTCAGCAGGTTCAAATTCAGCTTTTTCCTTCCTTCTAAAGCCCAGTCCAGCCCACAGCCTGACCCATCGATAAGGTGCACGCCTTAGTGATAAGGCGTTGCCTTACTACAAAGGTGAATGCCTTAGTACTAAGGCGATGCCTTAGTGGAAGAAATTCAAAAAATATATGTTGGGGTTGTTGCCACGATCTCTGAAATAATGGAGATCTGTTTGGCAATAGCACGAGGTGGAGAGAGCAAATCAGGGAAGTTGAGTAATGGGGAGATTGTGGAGAGAGAACGAGAGAAAGAAAGAGAGAAATAAAAGAGAGAGAGAGAGGTGGCTCTGGAGCAGGGGCTGGCATTTTTGAAAAAAAAAAACAGAGAATAAGAATTGAAGAAGGGGAGGAAGCAGCTAAAGATACAGAAAAGGAAGAAGGGGAAGGAAAAAAAAAAGAATCAAAAGGGAAGAGAAAGGAGTTCTCAAGGTGGGCTAAATAAGGAAGAATTTAGGAAGATAATTAGTTGAGTTCTAGTCTGCAGTATAACAATTCTCTAAGGGCCAAAGATAGGAACTGTAGTTCATAGCTTGAACAGTAATCCCTTTTCACCTCTTTTCAAATTTTTATTATTTTATTTTTATTATAAGTGCTTTTAATTGTTTTTATGTGATTAAGTTAAAAAAATTTTGTTTTCACGTTTCTGAAATTTTAAAATTATTTATTATAAATGATCAATATTTAGAATTTAAAAACTGTGTTTTCTTAATTATTTTTACTTGTTAATATAATAAGGTGGCGCCTAACTGATAGAGTGCCACCCCATAGCATAAAAATTATGCCTTATTGTAATAAGGCGCCGCTTTACTTCTCAAACAACAGAATATTTGCATTGATGTATTTTAATCATTTTTATGTTTACATCTGCGTTTTTATATTTTAAATCAAACATTTCTTGCTATTTTTGAGGTTTGTTTAAGTAAATATTTCATTTGCATTTATCTCTTTTTTGTATGTTTTAATTTTACTTAATTTATTATGTTATTTTCTTATTGTATTGCATAATTTCGTTTTTTTATATGTTTTAAACTAACTTTCTGTAAATTCTTATTTTTATTGTTTGATTATATGCCCCGGTTATTATTTAATAAATTATGCATTTTAATTCTTGTTTGTTTTGCTACTGTTTATTTTGATAATCAAATGTTGTTTCTATGATTAAATTAAGTTTAATTA
>CATIWM010024425.1:0-11219 GCA_949671775.1 Mallotus repandus | reverse complement strand
GCTGCTCGTGAGGGATATTAAATTGCTTGAATTGAGTTGAAGTTGATGTAGAAAACCAACCATTTGTTCCTTTACATTTACTTCATGCTTCAAGGGACTTATGGGAGTTTTAAGAAGACTTTTGAATGTCTTAAACACTCTCAATATTCATGACATAAGGATTATTTCTATAAACATTTAATGACTTGATTAGTTTGATTAAATTGCTTGTTAAATTCAAAACTTAGAGATTAATCATGTAAGTGGTCACCACATTCTCCTACTAGGCCAAAAATCTTTCCACAGGTGGCAAATCTTTCATTTTTAAATAGTCTCCTACTCCAATTCAATAATGCAAATAATTCCATCATTAATCAAGCTATTTCTCTCTTATACAATCACTTTTAACTGACTTAAGCATCAGAGTGGGATTGCCAGGATCTCACCTGACCATATTCTCATATTTTTTTATCTTGTAGATTTTCCAATAAGCCATCCACACTTCATCTTGCCCTCTATTCAAGTAAGAGCTTAAGAGAACCCTTTTATCAACAACATTAATGGCTAAAACCTAATTTGAAAATCATAAATAGATCCTAACATGTTTTTCTCTTATTTGATAAAATTAAAGTAATTAAAGTAATAAAATGAAACAGTAAAAGACTTATAAACTGATGGTTAAGGAAACACATGTGCCTCTGAAGTTTGGAAGCCCATGGAACCATCTGCCCATGCTCCACCCCATGACGGCCTTGAAAAAAGGAATAGGCCTCCTAGTAGTACAGACTTCCTCACCTTGATCATCCATTCCTCCGTGATACCCTAAAAATCTCAGGGGTTGAACCCACTAAAAGGATCTCCACCCACTATAGTGCAAACATAGGATGCTAAGTGAAATCTAAAGTCCAAATGAATGTTTTAAGCAAAAGAAACAAGGAAAGATAAAGATAAAGACAAAAGTTTAAAATGAAAATGAGAAAATTAGAATTCTTATAGTGCCTCATGGAATCTGAAGGATCCACGTGCATGGATTTTTATCCACACGTGTGAATTTTAGAAATCCACACGCGTGGATCCTTTAGATTAATTCTATTATTTATAAATTTTTTTTTTCAAAATATCCATTATTTAAATAATAAATAATAAAGTATAAAATAATATCAAAATATTTTTGGTGGAAAATTATGGTAGAATGCTAAACCATAAATCTAATAGTCATTTTACTATCTTATTTCAATGATTGTTCTTTCTTGGGAGCTAAGCATCCATCGAGCCACCAATTATAGTCAATCACTTATTCCAATACCTATTTATGGTTCTTGAAGGCCAACAATTCATTGAGCTACCGACCCTAATAAATAACCATAACCATATATTATAATATGCCAGAGAGTAAAGTATCAATCAAGCATCACAAATCAAATATTGATACAAGGGCCTAACTCCAAGACTAATACTAGTGTACACACGGTCCTGAAGACATCCATTAGGTAGCTCGTTTGGCCAATCCTTTCCAAAATCATTTTATATATGTATATTCAAATAATGATATATAGGGCAATAAAATGATTTTCACTTTATCTTCATCATCGACAACAACAACAACAACAACAACAACAACAACAACAACAATAATAATAATAATAAGATAACACCATTAACGAGCAAACATAAATAACATTCTTTAATATCAAATCAACACTATTTAAGTACCAAATGTCAAAAATGAAAAATCTTTAAATTAAATAATTTTTAAATATCATTAATCATACTACTCTGTAATGTATAATTTTTCAACACATATTTCAAAAATATTATCTTACAAGTGGAGCAAGTTGGTTGACCCATCCTAGTTCGCCCAATCTCAGATATTCCCGCTCCAATATTGTTTATAATAAGAAATATTTATTTAACGAATATATAATTAATAAATTCCTAATAATTCCTAAAATTCTAGAAGAATTACTAAAATTAAGGAATTATCAAAATTGACTTGCAAAAGCTCTAAATATACATTTTGAGGCTGAAAGAAATAATTTCGATGAGAAATTAAAAACTTTTGCTAAACTCATTTCATAATTTTTATCTTATGAATTGTAAGGAATTTGACTTTGCTCCAATTATGAACGATAATCACCACAATACATACTATTTATTAAAATTAAAATATAAATATTTTGGGTTGATCATTGTTCTCATAGGCGTTGGGTAGGACCACCGAGTTTTCTCGTAGGAAATGTTATCCAAAAAAACCAATTACATCAACACATTTATAGTAATCTATAAAACTCAAATATACCTTCAAACATGTGAAATGCTTATCGAATCAAGAGTTCGAGAAAGAAAACAAACTTTTTGACCCAGCTCGACGAAAGTTTAAATAGAGGAGATTGGAGGTGTGACTAGTCTCTTTAGAGTCGTAGGAGGATTGTGATTAAGATGACGGTGGTTGTAGTTGCTAAGCAGCGACGGAAGTGATGGTTCGATGGTGGTAGATTTAGGCTGAAATTTTAGATCCTTATTTGACAAAAGCTACACCATTTTTCACGAAATAAAAGCCATTAGATTTTTGCTAATGTGGAAAAGGGGCTATGGTTAAATTTTGGTGAGGTTTTCTTTAATACTCCTCTTTTATCTTTTTATTCTTTCTTTATTCCTTCTTTGACATTTTTTGTCTTTTTTATTTTATCTTATTCTACGTTAATTTCTTTATTAATATTAACATTATTATTTAAAAAAAAATTAAGTTATTACAAATAGAGGGAATGAAGAGGAAGAAAGAGAAAGAGAGGAGGAAGGAAGGAGAAACCTAAGTAGAGTTTTTGCAAGCTTAGAAGTTCAAGAATAACTAACTTGACCGAAGAAAGAGTAAAACTTGTTTCTTCCATCGTATTTTATAATCTTTTTGTAAAAAAAAAAAGTGAGTTTTGAAAAAAAAATTTAATGGTGCTTTTGAAAACTGTCTTTATATTTAAAAATTACCATCACAAAATTGTTTTAATTCCTTATAGTTATTATTGGCAAACCTAATTTGAATGAATGAGTCTTAGGAGTTATAAGGTGTATCCCACAATTTAGAGAGAGATATGGAAGATTGTGCTCATTCAAATATTCTTCCAATAACTAGTCAAGGGATATGGTTGGTGTCAAGGACTCCTAGGTGTAACAACTTCCTACAGAAATGGTAGTCTATTTGATATAGGAAACTTTAAATATTTTGTACCTTTGAATATTTTTCTTCCCAATTGGGTGCTAGTCTTATGGTATTAGTCTAGTAATATATGTATGAGTAATGTTATATATTCTTATTCTCTTATGCTCAGTGCACTGTCAAAGCAATCAATAAAAAACACATAAAAAAATTCTCTCTAATTTTGTTTTTTCTCTTGGTATCAGAGCCGAAACGATCTCTACTTTTCTTATTTTACATCATGACTTCTTTATCTTTGAATGTTGGTAACTTTGTTACCCTGAAACTCACCCCATCAAACTATCCATTATGGAGAGAACAAGTATTAGGTTTAATAGAAAGCCAAGATTTAATTCATCATCTCACTAAAGAAATTCCTATTCCACAAAAATTTGTCCCTCCAAATTTAGACACTACAGACACATGAAATACCTCATCAATATTAATAAAGAATTTATTCCTTGGCAAAAATCTGATCGGCTTCTTAGTGGTTGGATAATTGGGACCTTCTTTGAAGAAGCTCTTGGACTCATCATCAGATTAGACACAACATATGCAGTCTAGGAATCACTTAAAGAAGCATACACGCAAGACACTCAAGAGCGAGAGTTCACACTTCGACAACAACTAACCTATCTGCATAAAGATGAAAACAAAACTATTGTAGACCATATACAAACTTTCAAGGGTTTGTGTGATAATCTTGCTACCATTGGCAAACCTGTCCATGACCAAGAAAATTCTTTTTACCTACTTACAAGCCTTGGTTCGCAGTATGAAACCTTCACCATAACAATGTTAAAACCTCAAAGACTAACCTTTCTAGAATTGATTTCACAGTTGCAAAATCTAAATCATCATCAAAACATGTTCGCAAATCAGTCTGATGTTTCACGTTCTCCCCTCGCTCTACATTTAACATTTTATGGGCAACAATAGAAACAGATTCAAACACTCACATCTAGAAACCAACCCAGCGCATTCACTTCTATAGGTCATGGTTTTCAAGCACAACAGTCTCGTAATTAGTCACAAGGATACTCAGGAACTCCTAACCCGTAATAAGGCATACCACCACCACCGAGAGAATGTAGAATGACTATTGTAGAGAGGGATTGGCATCGGGATGCCATCTATCAATTTTGTGTCAAACCTGGTCATATTGCCAAAATCTGCTGGTGGCTACCAAAGAAGATAAGTCAGAATTATGAACTACCATAAGCTCTTGCAGCACTTGTTGGTGAGTTAGAATTTACAAATTCTAAAACACACTTTAAATGCAAAAGAAAAAAAATAAAACTTCACGGGTTACAACCTAAATAAACAACACTAGGAAGAATAAGAATTTCTTCTTAATGTTTAATGTTTTTCTTTACTGTCTTCGTATATTTTACAAACTTAATAGGTACAATATTTATAATATTTTGTTACTAAAATTTCAATGGTTATAATTCATTTTTAATATAAACCATTGTTTATATAGTAAATTTTTATAACAGAAAATACTAAAAACATTCAAGTTTGTTACTTCAACAGAATCATCTTCTCGTCTTTCTTGTCCAACATTAGTCTCTACTTCCAAACTCATTGATCTTCATTAACTATCTAGAAGGGTACCTGTAATTAGAGCTTCAAGAGGAAGAGTTTTCATCGTGGCGGCTGCGATGGAAGAAGCACATGGCCATCACCATCTTGCCCGAAACTACACCGGCCATGGCAGGCCAGTGGATGTCAACATGATTGTTCTCAGAAAAAGAATTCATGAAATGAAGACGATTGAGAGAAACTATGAGCCTCCTTCGGATTGGATGGAATGGGAGAAGCAATATTTTGCAAGCTATGATTCTTTAATATGTAAAGTGATGGGTGTTTTGCAGTCACAGTTGATGAACACAAGGCCTAGCTTGGCACTGGGGATGGTGGCTTTAATTGCTTTGAGTGTGCCCTTATCGATGGCTATTGTATTTTCTCATTTTGTGGAGATAGCTAAGGTGGTCTTGGATGGTGCTCGCCTTATTAGTTAGTTAATTAGCTTGTATATAATGATAAATGTTTATTGATTAATTAGTTCATTTGACAATATAATTAATTAAAGAAATCACATGCAATTATATATTTATGATTGATTTTAAATTCTTGGTGCTTTGGTTTCACTAATTTCATCTCTATATTTATGGTCCGCCTTATAGTAGTGTATAGGATAATGATTTATTTAGGTAGTAGTATGTCCATGAAAAGTGAATTTTTTTTTTACACCATTCTCTCCTATTTGTAGGTTCCTTATATAAAGGGTCATGCATATAATTTTAATAAAAAATTTTATATTTTAATGTTGATGGATGTTATTATTAGTGACATCTATCATTGTTCATAACAATAAATTAATTGGTCACTAATAAATAATTGACCATAATATAATATTGAGTTGAAAAAATTACAAATTTGGTATCTGAACTTTTCTGTTTTTTCTATTTGAGTGCCTACCGTTTTTTTTTTTTTACAATCAAGTGTTTAAACTTTCTAAATATATAACAACTCAATGCTTCTAGCCAATTTCATAATGACTGTACGCTTAGTTGGACCAAATGGGCTCCACATTCTACATAATGGATTGCTATGTCATCAACCACTTATGCAATTTATTTGAATTTACAAAATTATCCCTAATATATTTAACAAATTAAAAATTAAAATTTTATAAAAAAAATGAAAGTCTTAACAAATAAATGCCTCTCCTCCTCCTTCTTCTTCTTCTTCTTCTTCAGAAGATTCCAGAAAAAACAAAGAACCAAAAAATCAGAAGAGTATTTGATATATAGAAATCAATATCATAACTTTACAAGAAAAGGAAAACAACATTTTCACATATCTACAAGAACAAGATCACATATCTCCAAACTGAATTTGAAGAGTATTTGATCTATAGAGCCCACTGAGGCTCATAAAGTGAATTTTAAGCCCTCATCTTCACATTCTTCATACTATATTTGTAGGTTTGGCATGAATTACCGGGCGCTGAGCTTGGGACAACCCTTAGCAAGAGGCAAGTCCAAATTTTCTACAGTTCTAAATGTTCTTGGAACCATTTTATCACATAAAGAGTTTCGTCCAAATGATCGCACTCATGTTGTAAGATATGAGCCTACCAGCCAGAGGACAAGCATCCACTTTTATATGCTACCCATAACGTCTCAAACCTGTAACCTCGACCTTGAGACTACGCTCCACCACTGCTATGAATCCATCAACACTGAAAACAAAGATAATAAAAAAGAAAAAAATATATAGATATAAGATTGCCAATAAGGGAACCTATCCGTTTGTCACCCAACATCAGTTGTAAATTCAATAAAAACAGTGGTATAATCCATGTGACAAACAAGGAAAAGAAGATTGAAAGCAAAAAATGAAGTTTTGATGCTTTTCATCTGGTTTTTCTTGTGGCTTGTTTATCAGTATATTTGACCCTCAAGCAAAGAATAAATTCAACAAGAAAATGGTCTCAAATATCAAGAGTTTTGAAATTTGAAATGGAAATTGGCGAGTGTGAGGTGGGCACTTCCGTTGCAAAAAAATTGATTGGTTTCTATCTACCTAAGTTAAGAGTTTTGAAAGGAAGCCATAGTTCCCAAAAAGATGTGAAGAAGGAGAAGTGTGCAACCTAGGGATAATTTTATAAATTCAAATAAATTGCATAAGTGGTTGATGACATGGCAATCCATTGTGTAGAATGTGGAGCCCATTTGGTCCAACTAAGCGTACAGTCATCATGAAATCGGTCGAAAGCATCGAGTTGTTATATATTTAGAAAGTTTAGACACTTAATTGCAAAAAAAAAAAGTTAAAAACTCAAATAGAAAAATTGAAAAGTTTAGATACCAAATTTATAATTTTTCCTATTGAGTTTTTTCATACCTACCCTAAATACTTTCTATAAACATAAATAACCCTCTTTTTCATTTTTTTATTGTGTGCTCTTTTTTTAATAAAGAGAAGTGATAAATATAACAGTCCGCTACATAAACAACATGTAGTAAGCCGCAAAATAACATAAAATTGAGCAAAGGGTAATATTATTTAACCATGTATTTTTTTGTCAAGCGGACCGCAATAAATATTTTTTTCGTTTAATAAATTCTCTACCTCCGTACCACCTACCGACACTAACATAAAAAACACCCTAATTTTTCTAGCACTCCATCTATTATCATTATATTCTTTCATCTTCTTGAGCCTCGTGTCTGCTTTCTTTTTTTTGTCAGATGACTTACTGTTCAAGCACCAATATTTAGGCAATTGTTGACTAGATGAAGCTCATAAACATGCTTATAACACACACGCACACACCACAATCTCATGTCTTCTTCCTTGCCTACCTCCTTGCCTTAAAACCTAATTTCGGCACCACATATACATAAAACTACAATATATAGCTTTGTAGTATTAAGGCTAGCCATGGGTCAGGTTGAGCTTGAAACCATACTAAAATCAGAATCCATCAAAATGAGAACTAGTCTCGAATCGGTGTGAAATTGTTAGAGAGTCGGTTTAAGACCGGTTCCTCTCTCTATGGAACTACAATTGACAGTACCGATTATAAACTGCCTGATTTCAACTTCAAACCAACAAATTTCAAAGAAAATAAGAATATTAATTGTCAAACTAACTGTACCAACCAAACTAAACAGTAAAACCATCTGAATTGAAATTGATCGAATTGAAACTATCACTGAATCAGGGAAGAGGCCATTTCTAAGTCAGTTTCACATTTGACTAAACCAAAACTAGCTAGTTCTGAAATATGGCCACCCCTATATATGGTGTAGTTAATCCAAAAGAAAAACAATCAAACACGCCACCCAAATTATAACAAAAAAGTCATTTTTTTTCAGTCTATATATATATATATATATATATATATTAAAGGATAAGCTCTAAAGTTATCCAATAAAAAATTTGACAAGTGTCTATTTTTCTATTTGAGCATTCACTCTAAAAGTTAATGTATCAAATCATTAAAAATTCTAATTTTTATTATTAATAAAATATTTATTATAATTTTTTAGTCTTATTTTTTTACCTAAATACCAAAACACATATTCCAATATTATTCAAATTTTAAAAGTATTTATATAATAGTTTTTTTTTATTTCAAATCACTCAATCATTTTCCTAAACCATTAGAAATTTTATTTTTTGAAATTTTCTTAACCAAAACACTACTATACATACTCCAATAATAATTTAATAGTTCTCAACACAAATCCTATTATATTTAAAACTAATGACAATAAGTATTAAAAATATATAATTAATGTAATATATTTTATTTTTAATCTATTTAGTTACCTTTTTCTCTTTATAAAAATTCTTATTTTAAAATACATATATTTTATTCTATATAAAACACATTAATTATACTACATCTAAAACACTACTCTTCTTTTTCATTAGAAATTATATCTTTTAATTTAATTAACTAAAACATCCACTTTTATTCAATTAAAAACTCATTTTTATTTTTATTTAATATAAGTAAAAATGTGTAGCTTATCAATTATATTCTATAACTTTTAATAAAAAATTAAAATAAATTTATTATAATAACTTTTTAAATTATGACTTTTATATTTTATTAATTTATAGTTTTTAATTTGTTAAAATTATTTAATAATTATATCAAAATGTGTATATTATATAAAATTTGTGCAAACGATTAATTTTATCATATTTGTACAAATATAAAAAAATCAAAAAATAAATAAAAAGTCCATTTACCTTACCACGGTACCTCAATTAAAAAATTAAGAAAAAAAGTTAGTTTTCAATATAAAAACTGAAAATTAGCCAAATGAAAGCAACATGACGTCAAGCAGTAGGATGAAGTTATGTTTTTCAATATAAAAAAGAAATAATTTATATTTTGCCTCCTGTACTTTTATTATTTTTCCAATTTACTCCTTTCATTTTATTTGTATAGATTGAATTCTCGTGCTGTTATTTTTATTTACATTAAACCCTTATACTTTTATTAACTCTTTTAATAAATATAATTCTGAAAATTTCATCAACTAAGTTATAATTTAATTATTTATATTTTATTTTTAATATAAAAATTATAAAAATATTATTAAATGTCAAATACTCTTATGAAAATTAAATATAAATTATATAATTGTAATTTATTGGTTAACAAAAATTGTATCTAATAATATAAAAATAAAAACTTAACCAAAATTCTACTAAATTTTATTTTAGTGGAATAAACTAAGGAATTTTAAATTATTTATTTAGAATAAAATAAAATAAAATTTAGTAGAATTTTGCTTAAGATTTCACTTTTATAATATTAGATAAAATTTTTGTTAACCAATAAATTACAATTATAGAATTTAAATTTAATTTTCATAAGATTATTTGATATTTAATAGTATTTTTATAATCTTTATATTAAAATATAAGTAATTAAATTATAACATAGTTGATAAAAAATTTTAGAATTATATTTATTGAAGGGGTTAATCTTGGTAAAATGAAAGTTAAAGGACTTAATATTTATAAAAATAAAAGTATAAGGGGTTAATGTAAAAAATAAAAATGGAGGGAGTAAATCAAGAAAAAAATAAAAGTGCAAAAACTCAATTTATATAAAAAAAAGTGCAGAGGGCTAAATCTAGGTTATTCCTATAAAAAAATCTGAAATGTTTTTATTCTAGATTTTTTTTATACTGAGAAACATTATTCTAATATATTTTTAAAATTTCAACAAATATAATTTTTAGCTTTATAATAAAATAAATCTAAGCAAAAACATCTATGTTTTAAAATTTCATACAAAAATAGCTCAAATTTTAATTAACAATACATATTTATTTATTAAAATCAACAGCCTATAAATAAAACCAAATACATGTTAATTATCCTTTTTTCATGAACAATTAATAGAATTTAATGTGTCTTATTTCTTTTATAATATATTTCTTTTATAATATATTTTTTTATTTGAACCAAGTTATATATAAAATAGTTGATTGTTTATACATTCATATTTAATTAAAATTAAATTTATTTTTATATTAATTATTCATATATTCATACATTTCTACAATTGACACGTAGCAAATTAGGAATTATGATTTTCTTTATTATATTAAACATAAAAATTTATTAGAGAAAAAATTTTAATCTACACTTGAAATATGAATACCTAGAAATTCTATATATGTTTTTGTCAATTTTGGAATACATTTCATACATTTTACATTTCTGATACAATATCTTCATTACAGTCATAATTAAAAACCGACTTCGAATGCAACTTAAATTTACATGAATTGAACAACAACTATTTTTATTTATTATAATGGAGAATAGAGTGACAATTTCATTTTTAAAAATTTTATAGTGATTGGAATACAATTCAAAAGCATGAAACTTAAAATTTTTTTTTGCGTATTTTTAGTTTATCTTCCATTTACTTTTGATTTAGTTTCTGTATATGAAACAAACTCTTACACTTTTATTCAGCTTGATGAAGAATGATAAATGATCTCATTATATTTTTCAAACTGTTTATCCAATGATATTTATTTCTTAAAAAATTATGTATTATAACTGAAAAACATGTATTAATTGCCTTTTTTTTTAAAAATATTTGATATTTTAATTTCATTTAATTTTAAATATTTTTGGTTTATATTCTGTTTATCAAATTTTTTATGTACATAATCAAAACCATCTTTTTAAATATATAAATAATTTCTATAAATTATCTCTATTAAATACAATATATATTTTTATAATAAAACAATAAAATTTATAATCATACACAAGAAAAAATCTCCTAAAAAGTACAAATGTATGAATAGTAATTATGTTATAGTCAAAATTGAGTATACTTTTAGTATATTATCAGTTTCCAATACACTTTAAAACATTAAAAGTAAAAAAAAAATGATTATCTATATATATATATATATATATATATATATATATATTCAGAATTGAAAATGTTGTCTTGGAAACATAATAATAATAATAATAATAATGT
>CATIWM010024414.1:0-16218 GCA_949671775.1 Mallotus repandus | reverse complement strand
AACTAAAAAAAATAGCAACAACAACCAAAATAGTCTTAAAAAACTTAAAACAAGCAAAAAGATACAGACAACAACCAAAAACCAATAAGAAAAGATAAAAAAAAGTAATAACAACTTCACAACAACCAATTCTAAAAGCTTTTTTGTCTTTTGCCTCCATATTATAAAGTGTAAACTGAGCAAGAAATAATGTAGCAACAACCAAACAATAATAAAAAAAACAATAAAAAAGCCAAAATATCAACAACAACCAAATTCATAAACACCCATATCACCAAATTAACAATAAACTCCTAAAATTTTATTAAAAAACTCACACTCACCAACCCAGCACTAGAAACATAAATTTAAAAATAAACAAAGAAAATAACAGAACTAAAAAATTATCCAAGTATCAAAAAACCAAAAAGAAGGAAATTTGACACCTAGTCATTACAAATCTTGATAATTTTTTACTTTCTAAGTACAGTTTTCTCTTGTTTAACCCAATATACAACAAATCTATATCAAGTATACTCTTATATATATATATATATACACACACACACCAATTACAATTCGATGATGAAAATAACCTATGAAACAGAGTTTGTTTATAAGTACTGCTTTTAAAGTGTGCAAAAACTTTGAAAACCCAAGAAATACCTAAATTAGACTTATGAAATGATTAGTCGATCATTGAATCATTTAACTTAGTTTTGATTCAATGAAACAAGCTCCCAGAGTGATGAGTTGCATGTTTTTACTCAAAATATATAATTCAACAAATTGGTACTTGTTTCGATGAATTGAAGTTTAGTTAAATGAAATTGAAATTCGATTTTCACAAATGGAAGTCTGAAACACCTTTTTGAAACCTGAGAAACCTAAAACAGAAAACTACAAAGTTTGCACGTCCGAGAGCGACGCATGTGCGTGACACGTGCAAATGAGTGTTTGACCATGCATCCCTACCCATGGCAATGCTCATATATGCATGTGTACACGCGCACTCACGTGCTCTTCTTGCCCACATGTAGGCCCTCGGGAATCCTTCAAGAGTACACATGTAACCCTCCACACATACATGCATACACATGCTCCTGTCTATAAATATTGGACCCTTTTTCATTTTCAAAAAGATGTTTTAGACACTATATTGTTACTCTACTAGACTAAAGACTCTAGAAATCCACATCTAAGACATTTTAACTAATTCCTTTTATTCGTTTAGGATCTTTAAACCTTATTTGAAACCAAACTAAGCCTCATCTTTGTCAAAGCACACTTCAAAAGTATATTAATATGCACTTTTCACGTCATTTTCATATCCAAATGAGGATAGCTTAAAAATATTATTTTTTGGAACAACTAATCATTTACGTTATTTAAATCAAGCTTAGTTCACAATCTAAGGACCCAAAAATATCATTTTACTAATTTATTTCATTATTATTGCATTTTTCTCTTCTACTCCTATTCTCTTTTAATTTTATTGTGTTGGACAACAAATTAAAATAATTTCTGTGAATTGTATGGTGAATTCTAACACTTTTGCTTATTTTTTGATAATTTTTATGTCATTTGCATTTTATAATTGTATTATTTTGCACTTTCTAGTCCCAAAATGTGAAACTCTAAAAATAGCATTTTTATACTAAAAATTGCATTTTTACAATGACAACATCAATTCTGCATTATTTTTACATTTTATTGTTAAAATCCCATTTTTGACATGAATTCTATCTTTTGGCATTAAGAATTGCATTTTTATAAATTTTGCAACTTTATGTGAAAAATCATATTTTTCACATGAATTCTTTATTTTTAATTCTAAAATTCATTTTCTGCATTATAAAATGTCATTTTGCATGTTGATTGCACTTTCATGATTTTGTCATAAATAAAACTCATTCTTATATTAATTATCTTACCCTTGATTGTAAAGTTTCATTTTCTTATCATTCTTATATAAAATTGCATTTTCACATGTTTCAGCATAAAAATTAATCTTTTTATCAAAAATTGAATCATTTCTACATGGAATTTGCATTAATGTTAATTTTGTATTGAAGTTATAACAATTACATGTAATTTGTGACTATCGCTATCGTTGCAGCCAATATAACTTTCAGCACATAGTCGGCAAGAATTGAACTCTAAACATCAACATCTTTTTACCTATCTTTGCATTACATTCATAAATCTGCATTAATTACATTAAAAAAAAAACCATATTTTGAGGCTAGAAATATTGTTTATGGATCCTATGATGAATAATACAAAATTTCAATTATTCCATAATGATTTAACATGCTTTCTTTCATTACAATCATCATATTATTTTCATGATGTTTAGAAACATCATTTGCAATAATTTTGCATATTTAGATGATGTTTTGTTTGCTTTATAAAATTGCATTATTATCTTTAGTTAATATATTGCGAGAGAATGTCTTCGTGCATGGATGAATGCATATACCTGTGCTAACCCCTATTTTACAAGTGTTTTCTAGATTTAGGACTATATTTACTTTTTTGCACTTTTTTCCTTTTTTAACGTATTTTACTAGAAAAGCGATACAATAATTGTAATTAATTTTCATTTCTCTTTATTCTTATTCTATTGTGCAATTAATGTATATATAAACCGTCATGCCGAGATTAGGGTATTGCGGTAGTCATATGACGAATATTACATAATGAGAAATAACAAAAAAGAAGATGCGACTTTTCGAACCTAAAATCTCTGATGGGAGCAATACTCGTTCAGTAACCCAATATCGTCCCATACTTTCTCGAGTAATCAAGAAGTGACTCCACAATAAAATCAAAGTCTTGCATCCTCCCGAGACTAAACATTAACCCCATCCCTAAAATGAAAAACAATGTACCCTTGGCAAATCATTCATAAAATACATACAAACATTTAAAATAATTCACTTTATTTTTTTTGGTTGTTCACAATATATAAATGAACATATACAAGAACCCATGACAACTTTCCTATTTATTTAGATCTATTTGTAGATATAAGTCTTCACTAGATTATAGAGATCGAACAAGAAAATAATGTAAAAATGACCATTTTGTTTTGGATGAGAAAAGACACGAAGAATAAGAGAAAGAATATGTGTTTGTTGTTGATGTTGTCAATTCTACACCATATAAATGAAAGGAAAAAATGATATATATGAAACATAGGTCACGAAAAAGTGAAAAAAATCATTGTAATTTTGAAAGGTTTTCGTCAAAACAATGTACAATATAAATTTTTCAATTAAAAATTAGGATAAGATAATAAAATGTTGCAAATATTTAGTCTTTTTAAGCTAGTAGGCATTTCTTAAAAATATATATATATATATATATATATATATATATATCATATATTGTATTAGACCAAAAACTTCCATTTTTTAAACAGGATATTTTTCAAAAATAACTATCTGTGTATTCATAAAACACGATCTTTGTAATATTCCATACATATATATATATAGTCTATTGGGTGATTAACTCATTTAGTTGTTGAAAATTATTCAAACCTTAAAGTGGAAGGACTAAGTGGATATTTTACAAAACACATAAGGACCAAAGCAGTAAAAAAATATATTGTAGACTGTACTTGACCAAAACCTTTCATTTTTACACAGGATTTTTTTCAAAAATAACTATATGTGTATTCATAAAACATTGTCTTTGAAATATTCCATTTTTATATATACAAATATTATATTGGGTGATTAACTCATTTAGTTATCAACAATTATTCATACCTTAAAGTGGAAGGACTAAGTGAATATCTTGCAGACCACATGAGGACCAAAGTGGTAATTTACTAGTGTCTCTTGAGTTCAAAGGCTGGCAGCTGTGAAAATAACCAGAAGACCCTTGAACTCTCCCATCTAATGTTATAGCACCTGTAACTTTTTTCGTCCTCATTCATTTGCCAAACGACCTCTGATCACCACAAAATTTTAACCACAGACACTTCTCTGTTTTATAAAAAATGGTGTAGAAATTTTCATATTTGACTCTGAAGTTTTTGTCATTTCTTGTCTTCGCCAGAGCACCTCCCTCACTATCGTTCTATAACAACCATTGCTGGCAACTTATTCTTTATCCTCTCAGGAGTCCATAGACACCAGCCTCGTGTTTGATCTCTGTCATTTCGATTTTCTTCGAATTTATTTGGCATTCTATTTAATTTTTATCTCTTAATTTTGTGTTTGTTTGGTGTATTTGAGTTTATATTTGAGTTCTATAAATTTTTATGAATGTGTTGGTATGTTGGTTTGTGTAAATGATGTTTTTCGATAAGAAAATCTAGCGAGTCCCACCCGACTTCTGATGAAGAATAGTGACCAACCCAAAAAATTGTAATTTTTTTTTTAATAAATTATATAAATTATGGAGATTAATTTTTGTAACTAGAGTTAGGTAGAATTCCTTATAGATTATAATATGAAAATTCCATAAGAGTTTCGGTAGAAATTTTTCTATTTCCATTTAAATTGTTTCAGCTCGTCAAAATGAATTCTGTTAGCCTCAAATATCATATTTAAAGTATTGCAAGTTGATTTTAATAATTTTTCTAAAATTTTAGGGAATTATTAGGAATTTACTTGTTATTTATTCATTAAATAAATATTATTTATAGAGAATACCAAAGCGTGAATATCGAAGAATAGGTTGATGAGGACACGTCAGCTAGCTCGCTTCACTTGTAAGTTAATATTGTGAAATGTATGTTAAATAAATGCATTAAAAAATAATTTGGTTGGTTATATTTGAAAAATGGAATTTCATTAAAGAATCTATAATCTTGATATTTGAAACATCCATAATGTTGATTTTGAGATTTAAACATGCTATTTTATTTTGATCATTATTAATGCTATATTTCCATTATTTTTAAAATATGATTATTAATATTATTGATATTGCGGATGATAAAATAAGAGTATTTTTGTTTTCAGTTAAAATATTCCTTCAAATTTATTGTGCATTAATACATAAATTTTTTTTGGAAAAGACCGGTAAAACAGGCCACTTGATGGGTATCATCAGGACAGTGTGCATATCAGTATTGATCCTTGAGTCAGAACTTTATTCATTCGTCTCCAGCTATCTTATGTAGGTTATCTTAATGTTACCATCATATGTGGAACAATTCTAATTAATTTAGACACCGTAGTGCTTTAGAGGTTTTAATGTCATTGTTATTGTATTTGTATTGTAATATGAACTATAATGTATTCAGTTTGAGATGATGGTGATTATAGTGTTGTTTGAAGTAGTTGTAATAGCCTAAAGGAGGGGGTGAATAGGGCTTTTGAGAATTTAAGAGTAATTAACAAAATTAAGAAGGAGTTCAGGAATAAGAAGTATGGACACAAGTGTTTAAGGAGTTTGGTTTATCAAATAAACCTACGTTTCCACCTAACTCTCCCAAGGTAGGATTTTGCAATCACTTCAATTTATTCACTTAGATTGATTTTTACAACTTATGTTTTAAGACTCAACTCAAACCTTACAAATAAGAGTTTAGCATCCCTCTTCAACCCAAATCCCAAGTGTTTTCAATAGGCAAACAATTCAACCTTACAAACTAGAATAAGTCCTCACTTCCCTTTTTCTAACCCCAAAAAATAGAAGAAGAAGAATCCTAATTATATCACATAACCCACTCTCAAAAAGTGTATTTGAATGTAAGAGGAGTAGAAGGAGAAGTTGAATGCACACTTTATTCTGAGAATAAATTTTTCAACTAACAAAGTATCTAATTATTGAATGATGCTCCAGGACATGTATTTATAGTTGGAGATCATAAACTAGTAGTTGGAGTGCATTTAATTCATCTTTAAACTTTAACATTCTTGATTTAATACATTTCATCTTTTTACAAGAAGAACGCTGCTCATAATCGTGATGTATAAAAAATGTTGCCATTGGTGTCAAAACTAGCCGTTGGTGCTTGTGAGTGGTGATGTCATGATCGTGACTAGGGATCGTGAGCAAATTAGGCCCTTCAAAGCTTTAAGAACTCTTAAGGACTTTGGTTGACGGTCCCGTCATGATTTTGACCGTGGCCCATGAGCGGTCCAAAGTCTTCATGCCTATAAAGAGACCTTGGTCTCATGAGTTGGATTGTCTTTCACGATCCACTCATGATTGTGAAGGGCACAAACTTCTTTGCACTTTACAAGCTTCTCAAGCATTTAGCTCATGAGTCTTGCTTCTAATTGTGAGGGTTGTTCGTGATGAGTGCTAAAATGCTTGAATTGGCTTGAAATTGAAGTATAATGGCTTTCATTTGATCATTGTCTTTTGTTTTTGTCTTGTTGGACCTTTGAGGATGCATTTATACATTCTTAAAAGAGAACTGAGTCTACATCACTTAGCCAACTTAATTATTATAATCAAATTTTTTGTTAAAGTCAAAATAGAGGGATAGATCATGGACAAGTTCAATAATCTCCCCCTTTTTGACTTTGACAACTAATTTGATAAAAATTTATGCATAAACAATGTGTCAAATGTGTAGCTTCCCCTTAATATTATACTTAATAAATTTTTTTACAAATATTAGTGCATGTGCTCCCCTTTAAAGTGTGCAAAGATGGTGATAATATGAACAATATCAAATTAATCAAATGCAAAATCATTATTACTATTATTTTAAGCATATGCACAATCATTTCAAGCATATGCACAAATGAGCAGCCATATTTCTCCCCCTTTGTTAAATTTCAAAAAGATGGGGAAGGATAAAAGACAACTACTAAAAAAGAAGTAAGCACATAAAAAGAATTTCATTAATAAGAAAAGAGATATAAGTAAGATAAATATGTAGTCCATTAATAAAATTTAAAAAACATAAAAATAAAAATCTAAGATAGGGAATATAAACATTAAACACAACTAAAAAATAAAGACTAAGTGCTAGGGTCAATGTCTTAAGGATCATCTTGTGTTTCTCCCTCTTGAGCATCCACAAAAGGAGGGCTTTGAGAAGGGTGAGGAGGAGGAGGAGGTGGCCATGAGTAATAGATGTTGTGGTATGCATAAAGTTGGTGAATGTCATACTCCATATGATCTATATAATGATTAAAAGGATCAAGTCTAGCATCTACGTGATCAAAGCAATTGTTGATGTTTGATTCCACTATGGACATTCTATCAAAGAAATGTCTAACCCATGTGAGTTTCTCATCCATTATTTGAAAAGTGGAGGGGCCTTTAGCTCTCTTTCTTTGAGGCATTTGTGGTGCTTATGCATGTGCTTGAGTGTTTGGTTCTTGTGGTTCTTCACTAAGCCCCACATTATCAAGCCTCAATATTCTAATTTGCTCAATGTCTTTAAGATCTAAATCAAGTTCCTCATCAATCTCTTCTTCTTCATCTTTCCACAACCATTTTTCTCCCACCTTCTTGAATTTTTTAGAGTTTTTAAGGAAAGTTTCATTAATAAGGGTGTAAGGAATGGAATCTTTAGTTTTATAGTTGAGGTGAAAGTGGCTAGCAATCCTAGAAACTACTCCCCCAATGCATATACTTTCACTTACACTATCATTCACAAACCAAAGTCTCCATTGCAACCATCTACCCAACGTAACTTCTATATTGTCAAAGATGCAATAGAGGAGGAATAAGTCATCAAAAGAAACGACTTCATTGCTAAGCCCCCTAGCATAAAAGGTGTAGGTGATAAAGTAGTGGATATACAATATAGCTTTAAAGGAGAAGGAGGAGGGCTTAGAGTGACCGGTAATGAATGGTTCAATATTTGGTTTGATATTAGAAACTTAAAAAGAATGAGGAGTCCAAAGGTTGTTGGATTGTTGGAATCCTTTTTGAGGAAAACCAAAGAGGCCATCAAAGTCCTCTTTAGTAAGGAATTTATCCCTTCCCCTAATTTAAACCTCATGTTATACCAAGGATTTTGTTCATTAATATGGTGAGTTCAAAGACAAAGAGAAAAGAGGAACTTACACACAAGAGAAGGATTTGTTTTAAAATAGGTGAAAGCAAAATTGAACATACCAATTTTTTTAAAGAGAGCTTTTGCTTAGTCACAGCATCCAGGCTTTTCAAGTGCTACCTTGGACATGTAAAGAGAGGGAATCAAATTTCTTCTTGAGAAGGCATTAGCACGATTTCAAATTTCAGTGGAGGAGTAGGATAGAGGAGGGTTCTTCTTTGGTTGATCCTTGGTTGCTCTTTTTTCTTGTGAAGAGGAAGAGGGTACTTCTTAGGATTGTCTTTGGATTTTAGTACTCTTCCTAAGAGCCATGAATGGTAAAAGGAATAGAGAAGAGAAAGGAAAGGATGAAGAGAGAGTGATTGAATATAAATGGAGTAGAGAATAGTGAAATTGATCATTTGAGAGAATTAGAGAGCAAAGTAAGAAAAGGAGATAAAAAAATAATGTATTTATAGGCAAAAGAAGTTATTTTGGCCATTGGATGAGTAAAAAATAAGTGGTCAAAATTTGAGAGTCGTTGGAGTTTTGAGAGTTGTGATGGTACATTAAAAGGTGTAAAAATCATTTTCCTAGGTCTATCAAGACTATGCTCATGATCGTGATCATGAGGAGCCATCACAGTAGTGAGGAGCCCTTGTGACACCATCTCACGGTCATAAGTAGAGACCGTGAGGAGCGCACAATCTGAGCAATACAAGTATCACAATCCTCATTAATGATTGAAATGGTCATGAGCAAAGTTCAGAATGGTTCCTGAAGTTTCAAAAATTTTGCAATTAGGTCCAATAATCTTTAGAAAAATTTGACAATTGAGTCCTTCTGGACTAAATTGACAGAATAAAAACTATTAAAAAGAAATAATTTTTGCACTCAAAAGAGAAATACTTGAAATTATTTATGATCATACAAAGGTCAAGATTAATTGATGGACTTTTCAATATTTGTATGATTAATAATTAATCTTTTGAATTAATTTCAAAGATTAATTGTTGATTTGGAACATTAAATAGGAAAAATAAGCATGAATAAGCATATATTATAAAACATGAAATTGATGAACATAGAGACACAATTCAAATGAATAATTTCTAAGTAAAATAAAGCATCAATTTAAGCTAGATCCATCTAACATACAAAGTTCTTATTTAATGTAATTCAATATTTCTTCATTGAAAGGTTTAGTGAAGATATTCACAAGTTGATTGTTAGTATTAATAAAAACAAGTGATATATCACCACTTTAAATATGATCACACAATAAATGGTGCCTAATTTCTACCATTTTTGTTCTAGAGTGTTGAATGGGATTCTTACTAAGATTACTAGCACTTGTATTATCAAATTTGATGGGAATATGATCAATTTCAATACCAAAGTCTTTAGTTGTTATTTTTGTGATAAAACTTGTGAGCAACAACAACTAACTGCACATACTTGGCAACGGCCATGGACAAGACAACCAAAACTTATTTCTTAGTAAATAAAAAAACTAAACATTATCCAAAAAATTGACAAGTTCTAGAAGTGTTCTTTCTATCTAGTAAACTACTGGTAAAGTCAGTATCTAAATAACTAATGAGATCAAATAAGTCACCCATAGGGTACCAAAGTCTTAAGTGCACAGTTCCTATAAGATACTTAAGAATTTTCTTAACCGCATTCAAATGAGACTTCTTAGGAAAAAATTAAAATCTATCACATAAACATATAGTAAACATAATATCAGGTATACTTGATGTAAGATAGATAAGGGATCTGATCATACCTCCAAAGCATTTTTCATCAATCGACTTTTCACTCTCATCCTTGCAAAGTTTGGTAGTGGTGCTCATTAGAGTCTTGCATGCTTTAGCTCCATCCATTATAAACTTCTTGAGAATGTCCCTTGTGTACTTAGCTTGATTGATGAAGATCCCATCTTCTCCTTACTTGATTTAGAGACTAAGAAAGACCTTGAGTTCCCATATCAAACTCATCTCGAATTCACTTTGTATAAGCTTAGAGAATTCCTCATACAAAGAATGATTAGTAGCACAAAAAATGATATTAGCAATATATATTTGAACAATTAATAAGTTATTCTTAGATTTCTTTATGAATAGTGTTGTATTAACTTTGCCTTTAGAGAATCCTTTCTCTAAAAGAAAGTTGCTCAACCTTTCATATCAAGCTCTAGGAGCTTGTTTCAATCCATATAAAGCTTCAAAAGTTTAAAAACATGGTTAGGAAATTTAAAGCTTTCAAAACATAGAGGTTGTTCAACATATACCTCCTTTTGTATAAAACCATTTTAAAAAGCACTTTTTAAATCCATTTGATAAAGCTTAAAATTCTTATAATATGTAAAATCGAGCAATATCCTAATAGCTTCTAATCTTGCTACGGGGGCAAAGGTTTCGTTATAATTAATGCCTTCCTCTTTATTATAACCTTTAGCTACTAACCTAGCTTTGTTCCTAGTTATGACACCTTGTTCATTGATCTTATTTCTAAACACTCATTTGGTGCCCATAATAAGATGATGTTTAGGCTAGGAACTAAATTCCACACTTTATTTCTTTTAAATTAATTGAGCTCTTCTTGTATAGCAAGGATCCAAAATTTATCAAACAAAGCATCATCAATATTTTTAGGCTCAATTTGAGAGATAGAGGCTAAATTAACTAAAGATTTAAAGTGAGATATAGTGGTTACCCTCTTTAAAGTGTCATCAATGATGAGATCTTTTAGGTAAGCTTTCTTGAATTGTCATTCCTTTAGTAGTTCATACTTTAAGGTAAGTTGAGGTATCTCCTTATCCTCTTCCTTATTAGGTTCATCAATCTACAAGGGTTTGTAGGCATTTTCAACTTAAAGACTCATCTACACAAAGTCCTCTATAAAATTGTCAACACTAATAAAATCCTTTCTAGGATCAAGTGGGTTAGATCCATCAAAAACAACATGCATGGACTTTTCAACCACTAGAGTTCTTTTATTAAATATTTTATAAGCTTTGTTGATGTGGAATAACCTAGGAAGAATCATTCATTAGCTTTGGAATCAAATTTCCCAAGTTATCCTTGGTGTTTAATATAAAGCATTTGCAGCCAAACACTTTTATATATGAAATCTTAGGTTTTCTATTATTTTATAACTCATAAGAGGTTTTGATTAAAACAGGTCTTTTAAAAACTCTTTTTGCAATATAGCAAGTGGTATCGATGGCTTCTGCCCAAAAATATAGTGGCAAACTATATTCATGAAGCATTGTTCTAGTCATCTCTTCTAAGGTTCTATTCTTTCTTTCTATAACCCTATTTTGTTAAGAAGTTCTAGGGGAAGAGTAGTTATAAAAGATTCCATTTTCATTACAACAGTTTTTGAAAAATTCATTATCAAATTCGGTTTCATGATTACTTATAATAAAAAGAAATACAAAACCCTTTTTTCTTTTAAAATCTTTTTTTAAAACTTTGAAAAGCTTTAAAGGCATCATTTTTATGAGCTAAGAAACACACCCAAGTAAATCTAGAGTAGTCATTAACACGCACAAATGCATAATGCATTCCACTTAAAGTCCATGTGAATTAACTCTAAAGGCCTAGAGGTGGACACCTTATCTTTAAGTTTGAAAGACGACTTAGTTTGCTTTCCCTTTTGACAAGCATCACAAGTCTTATCCTTTGTGAACTTGAGTTTAGGTAATCCATCCACAAGTTCATTTTTACTAAAGTCATCTAGAAGCTCAAAATTAGCATGTCCTAGCCTATTATGCCAAGTCCATGTGTCATGGAAGATGGACATTAGACATTTAATGTCTTTATTATTAACTTTATTCAAGTCAATAATATAGACACTATCTACTCTTTCACTACTAAAGATTACTTTGTCATCTTTTAAGCTACTAATAAAATAATTTTTAGGGTAGAAAGTGTCTTTTTTTTTCCATATCACAAAGTTAACTAATACTACGTAAATTATGCTTCAAACCATCAACTAGTAAAATATGATGAATAAACAAGGTTTGAGTGTTACCAAACTTGCCGATTCTAATAATTTTTGCTTTATCATTGTTCATAAAGGTGACATTTCCTCCATCTTTAGCTTTAAGGGAAGTGAATTAATTTTTATCTCTCATCATGTGTCTTGAACATCCACTATCTAGATACCATTGACTTTTAGCCTTTATTGACTTCAAGGACACCTACAATTAATACATTTAAACATCTTTTTGAACCCAAACCTTCATTAGTCTAGGTTGGTAAGTTTTAAAATAGTTCAAAGTTAGTAATTATAAGTATAACCTTCTATAGTAGCATACATTACTAATATGACCTTGTAACATACCATAAAAGCATGTAACATTTGCAAATTTATTCTTTCTAGGTGTATGATTATATCTATCATTAGAATGTTGTGCATATCTTCTAAATTATACATGAAAGTTTTGTGGGTGCATTCTAGATTGATATATATTCTAGAGTGCATATGAGACATACATTCACAGCGATGAGGGTTGTGGGATTGAGAAGCATGTCTTATGAAGTTGCTTCTATTGTACATATAAGCATGCTTAGGTTAAGGTCCTTTGGCTTGTGCTTTGGACCTTTGAGTCGAGAATTGTTGAGTCTAGGAGACTTAACATTATCTCTAGATGTTTAAGACCTTTTTGCTTTATGAGCTTAAGCCTAAGTAGGTTCAGAAATAGAAAGAGAAGAGTCATAATTAGCTTTGACAAATTTGATATATGATGATGATAAAGAAGAGGTTCCATTAGAATATCCAAGTCCATAGGTGTTCCCATAGTATCTTTGGGATTTAAGAAGACCATCTAAAGTCTTTTTACCCTTTTTGAATTTAGAAATATAATTTTTTTAAAATCTAATACTTCTCTAGAAAGCTTTAGATTTGCATCATTGGCTTTTTTGAGTTCTCCCTTCAAGGAAATGGAGCTTTTCAAATCATTCACGAGTTTTTCATTTGATAAAATAAGTTTTGAAAAATCATTTTTCAAGTTCTCAAATTCCTTGGATAAATTAGAATGCTCATGCTTGTAGAGCTTTTTCTTAGAAAGTAAGCTCTTGCACTTAAGCATAAGTTTGCTCACAATAGAGCTCTCATCATCATCATCATCACAATCATCACAAGAAGAGTGGGAAGTAGATGGTACCTCATTATTGTCCTCAAGTGCCATGAAGCATTGGCCACTTCTTGTTGCTCTTTTACCTTTTTCAATTCAAAGGAGTCATCAAATGAAGCTTTGAATGCCTTCTTATTGTTCTTTGCTCCCTTGCTCTTGAACTTCAACCTTGGGTTCTAATGTGTCCTAATTTCTTTCATTCATAGCAAGTCACCTCCTTGTTCTTTTTATTTTCAAGCTTCTTATTGTCTCTTTTCCTTGAGAAGCTTTTTTCTTTTCAAAAACTTCTTGAATCCTCTAGTGTTCATGGCTATTTTATCATAATCTCCACTAGAGTTAACAAGGCTTTCTTCATCACTTGCTTCTTGTATAACTTTCAAGGCAATTCCTTTCTTCTTCTCTTCTTTCTCATCCTTCTCATCTTCTCTTTGCTTTAAAGTAAGTTCATGTTTGAGTATCTTTCCAATGGGGATGTCGGTTGAAAGAGTTGAGAGATCATGAGCTTCCTCAATTGAAGCAACTCTAAATTCTCAATCGTTCTTAGGTAGGAGTTTTAAAATCTTAATGTTTACTTCTTTCTTAAAAAAATATTTTTCAAGTTTCTTGAGGGTAGCTAGAAGAGTGTTGAGGTGATTTTTTTATCTCAATTGTTGACTCTTGAGGCTTCATCTTGAAAAGTTCATACTCATATACATGAAGTTGAATTTTCTTGCTTCTCACTTACACATTTCCTTCATAGTGATTCTCAAGAGTTTCCTATACTTCCTTTGTAGATTGGCAATGTTGAACTTTGCCTCCTTCTTCTCTAGATGTAGAGGTAAGCAAAATAGTCATGGCCTTCTTGTTCTTGTAATTATCTTTTTTTGATCATTTGACCATTGACTTCTTGCTAGAGTGGTTTCAACACCATCAATTGTAGCCTTAGGCGGTTCCCAACCCTTTAGAAGAATATCCTAAAGCTTTATTGGGTCACTATCTAAATATAAATCCATCTTAAACTTCCAATGTGGGTAGTCACTGCCATCAAAGAAAGGTCTAAAAGATGAAAAGTTTAAAGATTCACTCCCCATGATCTATTCTTCTTGCAATTAAGTACCAAGAAGTCAACCTCTTATACCAATTGCAATAACCCTAAAGGGGGTGAATAAGGCTTTTAAGAATTTAAAGAGTAATTAACAAAATTAAGAAGGAGTTAAGGAATAAGAAGTATAGACACAAGTGTTTAAGGAGTTCAATTTATCAAACAAACCTACGTCTCCACCTAACTCTCCCAAGTTAGGACTTTACAATCACTTCAATCTAGTCACTTAGATTGATTTTTACAACTTAATTTTTAAAGCTCAACTTAAACCTTACAAACAAGAGTTTAGGATCACTCTTCAACCCAAATCCTAAGTGTTTTTAATAGGCAAACACTTAAACCTTACAAACTAAAATAGATCCTCACTTCCTTTTTTCAAACCCAAGAAAGTAGAAGAAGAAGAATCCTAATTTTATCACACAACCCACTCTTAAAGAGTGTATTTGAATGAAAGAGGAGTAGAAGAAGAAATTGAATGCACATTTGATTTTAAGAATTAATTTTTCAACTAACAAAGTATCTAACTATTGAATGATGCTCTAGGACATTTATTAATTTGAGATCATAAAGTAGCTATTAGAGTGCATTCAATTCGTCTTCAAGCTTCACCATTCTTCATTTAATGCATTTCAAATTTTTGTAAGAAGCATGCTGCTCACGATCATGAGGACATACGATCATAATGCATCAAAAATATAGTCGTTAGTGTCAGAACTAGCCGTTGGTGCATGGAAGTAGTGATGTTGCAATTTTCTCACGATTATGACTAAGGATCATAAGCGGCTAAGGCCCTTCAAAGCTTCAAGAACTCTTAAGGACTTTGGTTAACTATGTTGGTCACGGTCCTGTCACAATCATGACCGTGGCCCATGAGCAGTCCAGAGTCTTCATACCTTGAAAGAGGCCTTGGTCTCATGAGTTGGACTCCCTAATCATGAGTTGGACTATCTATCACGATCCACTCACGATCATGAAGGCAGATTGTGAGGGGCACAAACTTGTTTGCACTTCACATTCTTCTCAAGCTTTCAGCTAGTGAGACTTGCTCCCGATCATGAAGGTTGTTTGTGATGAGTGTTAATATGCTTGAATTGGCTTCAAATTGAAGTAGGATGGCTTCCATTTGATCATTGTCTTTTGTTTATGTCTTGTTGGACCTTTGAGGATGCATTTGGACATTCTTAAGAGAGAATTGAGTCTACATCACTTAGAAAACTTAATTGGTGTAATCAAATTGTTTATTAAAGCCAAAATAGAGGGATAGATCATGCACAAGGTCAATGGTAGTTATGACTGAATTACATATATTTGGGAGTGTTTATTTGTATTTTACAAGTTTTGGGGTTGTTTAGGTACAAGGGAAATGTTGTTGGATTTTTGTTGAAATTGTATATATTAGTTAAATTTAGGTTAAAAATTTCTAAAGGCTTACTATGGGTTTCGGAATCTTCATGTTTTCCTATTCTCTAGTGCCAATCACCTGCCCACAGGGTTATGGTTGTGATAGTCTTTTTCTTTTTTCTTTTTTAATTTTTTATTTCTCTCTTCTCCTTGTTTTTCTTTCTATCTTCATTCTCTTCTCCCAAATTCAATTTGTTCATCTCTTCTCTTCTCTTTGTTGTTTTTTTTTTTTGTTCTTTTCATCTTTTCTCCCAAACCTCATTAACAATAGATTAATCTGTTCTAGAAGAATTTTTTTTGCATATCTTTCTTAAAAAAGACCAAACTCATAAATTTTTCATCTTTTTTTATTTTATTTTTTTGCCTATTAAAATCCACCGTCTCACAAATCATCAAGAATTGTGATAATGGGTATTAAATTTCTTTCTTTTTGGTTTTTAACACTTGAGTGATTTTTGGATTCTCTTCTTCTTCTTCTTTGTTTCATTTTGTTTGTCATTTTTTTATTTAGTTTTGTCCTTGTTTTAAATTTTTTAGATTGTTGAATTGTTATTAATATTTTGTGCTTTTTTATGACTGTTGAAAGTATGTTGTGAGGTTTTTTGTTATTTTTTGGTTGTTGAAAGATTGTTGTTGGGTTATTGT
>CATIWM010024412.1:0-16068 GCA_949671775.1 Mallotus repandus | reverse complement strand
CTTATTTTAATTAATTGATTAGTAATTAGGGTTTCAATTAGGTAAGTAATTGAAATCAATGGTTATAGAGATAATTAGGGTTTTTATTAAAATTGAATTAGATTTTAAGTCAACAGAATTAAGGGTGCTTGTTAATTATTTTATTTGTCTGTTAATTAATTTGATCTTTAGGCCTGTAATTAATTAAATTAGGGTTAGAAATCATTAGATGCATGTTTTAATTAATTAATTTGTTAATTTTTTAAAGATTATTTTTATGTTTATTTTATTAATTTTCATGTTTTTATGTTTGTTTGTGTTTAAGTTCATAATTTTAGGTTTTAGGCTAATTAATTTAGATTCACTTTATCTAATAGATTTGATAATTTAATTAAGATTAGGGTTTAATTAACTAATTTGACTTTTAGGCCCATAATTAAATTTAACTTTTAAGTTAGAGATGTATTTAGTCCCATTTAGTTAATTTAGACGTAGGCCCACTTAGATTAATTTAATTTAATTTAGACTTAGCCCATTAACTTAATGTTTTTTTTTCATAATTTGCAGAATTAGGATCACATTAGATTAAAATATGTAGAATTAGACCCACTTATTAAGGCTATTTTCAAAATTTGTAAACTTAGACATATTTTAGAAATAAAATAAATAGACTTAGGCTCATTTAAATAAAATTGAGTAGGAATTAGGCCCATTTGTAAATTAAAATACGTAAACTTAGCTCACTTTAATTAAAAATATGTAGATTAGACTAACTTAGGGTTGGATGTGCTTTGTATGAATGCATTTCTTATATGCTTTTTCATGATTTGTTGCCTTTAGGATTGATGGATGTTGAATTAGGGTTTATATGAAATTGCATATAATTAGAGGATAAGATAGTAATTCATAAAATAATTCTAAATGAACACAAGACTAAAAGAAGTTGGTATTCCGTATCCAGAACTCTTGGTTGTGGTGCTAGCTTATATTAGATAATCGAGTTACTGCCACTTTCAATTTGTCCCAGTAATTACCCTAGGTGGCGATTACTCATCTCCACGCCATGCCTTTGTGACAGTGGTTAGTGTGTTCCCTAGAGCCCTGAGCTCAAATAGTGTCGCGGTTGTAATAAACTTGGGCGGGCACTAAACCCCGTCATCTACAACCGAATCCAGAAGCACCACCAATAGTGCATATAGATGCTACTACTAATTTGGCATGCACTATGGCAACTGTGATGGCTTAAAAAGAGAAGTATAAAAAGCCGGGACATATTATCAATCATTTCAAGAAATGTAGGGCATACAATTTTTATAGCGTGCTAGATTCTGGCCAAGCTGATAAATAGGTTAAGATAGTAGATAAGGCCTTTACCATATTACAGTTAACAGACGAAGAAAAAGATAAGAATGAGTATGGCTTAATATTTGATGAGTGACTAACTCGAATCAAGAAATTGTACGGGGGAGCTCTTACTTGGCAAGTATTTAAATAGGAGTTTAACAAAGAATACTTGGCTGAAACATACCAAAAGCAGAAGAAAGCATCTTTTATGAATCTGGTGCAAGATTCTATGACTGTCAGGGAGTATACCGACAAGTTCGAGGACTTGTACAAGTGTGGTAAAGATGTCGATCCCTTTGAGGAAATAAAAAGTAAGAAATTTTGAGATGGACTACATATCTCCTTACATGGGAAGCTAAACTTATATGCTGGCACATCTTTTAGAGGTTGGGTTGAGAAAGCCATGGAGCAAGAGAGATTGGATTTAGAGTTGGAGCCTGTAAGTCGTTCAAAGTCTCAACATCAAGAAGGACATTCTAGACATTCTTGGAGGAGAAATGGAAATAAAAAGTCAAGGTTCTCTCCGTATTCAAGGAATAACACGGGGACAAGAGGAAATAATAGGCCTCAAGGGAGCAATATGTCTGTAAGACAGCTAATGGCACCACCCATGCCAGTTAATGCTCAAGTTGGGAGAAATACTGCCCCTTTATGCAATGTGTGCAATAAGAACCACTTTGGTAACTGTGGAAGCAGTGGAGTACAATGCTATAAGTGTAATAAAATGAGAGATTATGCTCGTGAGTGCCCAAAGAAATTGTTAAGAGAATATTTGGTTCAAGGTTCAAATATTTCAAGAAATGGGAGAGCTGGAAGGCCACCAAATTTGGCTGGACTTGTAGCTATTCAAAGTGAAGCAAGCAGAATGGGTCCACCATCCTAAAATAGAGCTGTTAGACAAGCAAATGCACTTAGGAATGTGCAATAGGCAAGAATATATGCAATGATAAAGCATGATGCCAAGAATGCACCGAATATGATAACGGGTACGACTTATGTATCAAATAAGTTAGCATGTATTTTAATTTACCCTGGTGATACTTTCTAATTCATGTCATATGCATTTGCCATGCATAATAATCTAAAGTCCTGTGATAGAATAGATCCCATAATTATGAGTATGCCAATGAGAACGAGTGTGATTTGTGAGTCAGTTATCAAAAATGTCTCTATGAGAATGGGAGAAGCTAAAATGAAGTGGAATTTTATACCATTGCCAATTAACGATTTTGATATTATACTTGGCATGGATGGTCTAAGTCAATACCGGGCAAATGTGAACTGCTATGAATAGAAAGTAGATTTTAACATGGAAGATGGAAGGAAGATAAGTTTTGTAGGCGAAGGGTAAAAAGCAACCACTAAGATAATATTAGCCATAACAGTGATGAAGTATTTGAGAAAAGGCTATGAAGCTTTCCTAGCTTCCGTGATAGATAAAAGTAAGGAACACGTGCAAATAAATGAGTTACCTGTTGTGAATGAATTTAAGGATGTGTTTCCAGAAGAATTGCTATGTCTACCGCCTGAAAGAGAGATTGAATTCGAAATTGAATTTGAAATTGAACTGTTAATAGTCACATCGCCTATTTCCCAACCACCATACTGAATGGCTCTGACTGAATTAAAGGAGTTGAAAGTGCAACTATAAGAGTTGTTGGAAAAAGGATTTATCTAACCCAATTTTTCTCCTTTAGGTGCACCTGTGCTGTTTGTGAAGAAGAAGGATGGATCTTTCGATTGTGAATTAATTATAGACAACCAAATAAGGTTACTATTCAAAATAAGTATCCTTTACCAAGAATTGAAGATCTATTCGATCAATTACATGGAGCGATGATATTTTCAAAGATAGATTTGAGGTTCGGTTATCACCAGCTAAGGATCAAGGAGTTAGACATTCATAAAACTGCTTTTAGAATGAGATACGGACATTATGAGTTCTTAGTGATGCCGTTTGGATTTATGAATGCACAAGCTGCATTTATGAATTTGATGAACCAAGTGTTCAAGCAATATTTGGGCAAGTGTGTAATTGTATTCATCGATGATATTTTGGTGTATTCAAAATCAAAAGAGGAATATGAAGAGCATTTAAGAATAGTGTTAGAGATTTTAAGAAGTAAATAATTGTATGCAAAGTTCAGCAAATGTGAATTTTGGTTGGATAAAGTTGTATTTCTAGGACACATGATATCTGCGAAAGGTGTATATGTTGATCTAATTGCAATCGTGAATTGAGAGCCATTTAAACATATAATGGAAGAGCGAAGTTTCTTAGGTTTGGCGGCATATTATAGGAGGTTTGTTCAGGACTTCTCAATAATTGCATCTTCTTTGACAAAATTATTGAGAAAGAATGTGAAATTTGATTGGACTCCTGAATGCGAACAAAGCTTTGAATTTTCAAAAGAGAAGTTGATTACTGCACCAGTGTTATCATTGCCAGTTGAAGGAGGAAATATATGGTATATAGTGATGCTTTATGACAAGGACTTAGTTGTGTACTGATGCAAGATGGGATGGTGATTGCTTATACACCAAGGCAACTAAGGCCTCATGAGCAAAACTATCCCATATATGATTTAGAGTTAAGCTAATTAGGCTAAACATGTGGAGACACTATTTGTATAGTGAAATGTGCCAAATTTTCATCGATCACAAGAGTCTACATTATATCATGACTTAGAAGAAATTAAACTTAAGGCAAATAACATGGGTGGAATTGTTGAAGGATTACGATTTCATGGTTGAATATCATCCTGGTAAAGCCAATGTAGTGGTAGATGCACTTAGTCAGAAATAAATAGGAAATTTGTACTACATACAAACAATAAGAGTACCGTTACTGATAGAACTAAGAAGTCTAGGTGAGAAGTTGACTTTAGATGCTTCAAGAGGTATTTTAGCCACTTTAAAAGTAAGACCATTGCTTATGGAAAGAATTATGCAAGCATATGACTGATAATAAAGTAGAAGAGTTGTGAAAAAAGATTAAAGATGGAAAGAAGAAGGAAGTGGCTTATAACGGTGACAGGATATTGAGACTGGGAAAGAGAATATTTATTTTGAATGTGGATAACTTATAAAGAGAAATTTTGGAAGAAGCTCATTCCTCTACCTATGCAATGCATCCAGGCAGTACAAAAATGTATAGAACTCTAAAGGAACATTATTGGTGGCAAGGAATGAAGAAAGACATATCATATTATGTTTCTAATTGCTTAACCTATCAACAAGTTAAAGCGGAGCACAAACATCCAACTGGTTTGTTACAATCTCTACCTATACTAGAATGGAAATGGGAACATATTATGTTGATGCCAGCGGGACCGACTTGGCACTCTTTGGATCAAAGACCCTTTTTCCTTATTACAGAAAAACAGAGGGTAGTAAGGGGAGTACTGAAAGAGCTTAGGGATGACATTAATGCACTTATAACCCTTCACTCAATTAGGAGAAAAAAGGAGTTGCCAATCACTATCACCCGAGAAATTGTTCGTTTTAGGGACTTAGGCAAACTCGGTTCCCTTGTTTAGAACTGCATTTGCCCATTGGATAAAGCATTAGATTCAGATTTTGATGTCAGTAGGATTAGGTTCTTTTATTTGAGGCATCTCCATACCGCCGAATGCTGAGCATTGCCAGCCTTACTTTATGTACAATGATTCCAAGAACTATGTACTATTATACATCAACTACTACATGCAAATACACACAAGTAAAAAAAGCATGATAAAATGATGCATGAATATGGTAAAATGACATAATAATAGAATGATGCATGATCATGGTAAGGGCTACGCTAATGCACATAGATTTAATCATGGCACACATAATATAAACATGGCATTTAACTATGATTTTTTAATGATGATAAAACATGTAAGCATGATAAATATAAATCAACAAAGCAAATAATTAACCCATGACATGGTAATTATGACAAAGTCATGTTATGTACAAATATATACACGCTAAATAATGAAATATAAGAAATAAATGAAAAGAGAAGAGAGATGAGAATGGCTAACACATTTCACGAATATCCTCTCCATGATTGCTCCATATTCTGAGTTTCGGGGCAATAAAATATTTTATTTGAAAAATGAAAGAAAATAACTTTAAAAATCAAAATAAAGGTAATAAAATGCTTAAAAATGAATTTAGGTTTAAAAATAAATTAAAATGAATATTTTTAAGAAAATAACTAAAAAAGCCTAAATAAATGAAGAGTGTTTGAAAATGAATTCTAAATAAAAGAGATTTTAGAAAAGTATTTAAAATTATATTTGATTGATTATGCGGACCATTAATTCACAACATGGCATTCCATCAAGTTAGGGCTCAAAATGTGAATTTTGTACCTTGGATGGACATTCCCATATTATGAATTATTGAAAATATAATCAAATCATTTTATTTGAAAAACTAATAAAAAATAAAAATGAAAGAAATTGTGATCCATATTCCTGCATTTGGATGATTTTTGTGATCAACAAAATACAACAAAAATATCATATAAAAACACAATATGTAACAAAATGACAAAGTATGAAAATGGAAATTAAAATATGAGAAATATTTATGAAATTTTTTTTTTAATGTAAAATTCCATATTTAAATAAAAGTGAGAAAATGAAAAAGGATTCATTTATTGAAAAGGAATTGAAAAATAAGTGCAAAAAAACCATTTTATTAATAAGAGATTAATTAAAAGAACAAAAACAGCCTTGGTTTATTTTTGGTTGCTGGCAGCAAATGAAATACAATTTAAACATAAAAATAAATGGAAAACTTGATGCAATTGACAAGACAAAGCATAAATAATATAAAAAAGACATGTAATAGTAAAATTACAAATTAAAGTAAATAAATAAAGATGGAGTAGGAGTAGAGATTGCAAATAAAGAGCAAAAAATAACAAGAAAATAAATAAGGCAAAAAAATAAAGAGAAATGAGAGTTAAGTGTAGAGATTGGGATATTACTAGTAATATAACAACATAAATCATAAATTGATAATTAAAATAACAAATGGAAATAAAGGTTAGAAATTAGTTAGTAGAAGTTAGCAAAGTTAGTAGCTTGAGATTGAGATCTTGAGATTGATAACAAGAGGTATATATAATGCAATGGATGATGCTAATGCAATGCATGCTCACATAAGCATTAAATAAATCTGGGGTGTATGCAAATGATGATGCATGATGTAAATTTGGGAAGCATGCAAAGTGATGCAAATTTAGGAATCATGCAAGTATGCAAGTGATGTAAGCCGGGAAGCATGTAAATATGCATTTAGAGGATTTAAAAATGAGCATACGCATGATAGTGATATGCATTAAGCAAGTGATATGCATAAAGGCACATGAATGCATGAAAATGCAATAATGCAAAAGAAATTGGGGGAGAAGTAGAGAATAGTATCTAAGAGTAGAGAAAAGGTTAGTAGAGACATGAAATAGACATGAAAATGATAAGAATAGGACTCTTATGAGGTTAGAGACACTAAATAAGCTCAAAATAGCATTTAAAAGCTATACTTGACATCTAGACTCCAAATTAACACAAAATGGACTCAATCAAAGCATAAAATATAAAAATAAAGACCCAAAAGACTCTAAAATTGAAATAAAGACACATAAATGAAGTACTTGTATGAAAATGACAACAATAATCATCAAGAATATAAGTTATGGGCATCAATGCTCTCAAATTAACACAAAGTCTACAAAATTCATAAATGATGATCTATAATGAAAAATATAACCAAAATGACCCACAAATGATAAAAACCTTAAATTTAAACTCAAATTATGCAAATGATGTTACAACAACAGTAAATTAACAATCAAAGTCCAATTTAGCATAATTAAGCACAATCAGCAACATATGTGCACAATACACATTAATCAAAACTTTAAACATGAATTCACACTAAAATTAACAACAAATAATAAATAAAATTAACAAAAAAATTTAATTAAAAGTCATATAAACATCAACAAACATAATCACAATCACCTAACCAAAGCAAGATCAAGGATCACACTTGAAAGCATCTAAAGAAGAGTTTTTGAGAATAAAAGCAAAATAATTGTAAAATCATTTAAAAATAGAAAAATAGGTTAGAATAATTCAATTCCATCATCCTAGGATTTTAGGGGAGGGTTAGGATAAAGCTCAAGCAAGTATATACCCTCTAGAACCCTAAAAACCGTCATTAGAATCATTTGGAGTGCAGAGGAGTGGACAACTAGTTTTACTTGCTGTCTAACCAGTTTTGAAGGCCTCACCAATCAGTTCAGAAAGGCCAATAACTAGTTTTGAGCCATGAACAGCCGATTTGGTTGTTCATTGGCCAAAATTAGTTGTTTATATCAGAGTAGTGCGATTTTGAACTCCTTTGCCTTGTAAACTTGATTTTAATGCCTTAAACCTCAAAAATAAGTTGAGAATCGATGAGAGTGATATTTTAGAAAGTGTTTAGCCTCAGAATTTGGGCAAAAACTCACCAAGAAATGCCAATTGATTGTGGGACTCGGTCTGACTGTCGGAGGTCAAAATTTTGACTTTTTGCCAAATGGGACCCACTAATGCACTGAATTTTTAAAAGACAGTTTCAGATTGAAATTCCACTTTGGGAGCTCTGTTTGACCACTAAAAAGTTTCATTGACCAAATTTTGAATTTTTTTCTCAGGGCTTCCAGAGGTTAAACTGAAGTTTCAGGAATCAAAACCAAACTGAGAAGCACAGAGTATAGACTGTAAACAGGCTTTACATGGGACTGTACTTATTGATTTAGAAGACATGACTCGGGTGAACTTCTCTCTGATTTTTCTTATCAAGCCTTTTTCTCAATACCAAAATGGTTGGGTTATGATTTGATTGGGGTTTGGTTAGGTCTTAAAACTGTATAATTGGTGATCGGGTAAGGTTTTAGTGGCTCGGTGGGTTTTGAAATAGTTCAAATTTCAATTCTCTTCATCAAATTGGTTATCTGATGAGATATTTTAGCTTTTTCATCATTGACTATCAGATTTTTGAAAAATGACACCAATATATTATAATGGACCTTTGTAGTTGGTTTGCCAAGGACTCTTCAAGGAAATGATGCTGCATGGGTAATTGTGGATCGACTAACCAAGTCAGCTCATTTCTTGCCAATCAAGATAAGTTACAGTCTAAACAAGTTGGCATAACTGTACATCAAAGATGTGATAAAATTGTATAGGACGCCAATATCAATTATGTTAGATCAGGACCTAAGACCCACTTCACAATTTTGGCCGAGCTTATAAGAAGCTTTAGGTACTAAATTAAAATTTAGTACTGCTTTTCATCCCCAAACAGATGGACCATCAGAGAGAACTATACAAGTACATAAAGACATGTTAAGAGCTAGTGCTTTAGTCTTTGGTGGAAACTAGGATAAGCAAGTACCATTAATGGAATTTGCTTATAATAATAGTTATCAAAGTAGTCTGGATATGGCACCATTTGAGGCTCTGTATGGCAGGAAGTGTAGGACACCAATCTGTTAGGAAGAAGCTAGAGAAAGAAAATTGTTGGGTCCAGAATTAGTCCAAATGACCACTGACAATATCAAAGTGGTACGAGTAAATCTCAGAGCAGATCAAGATAGACAGCAAAGCTATGCAAATATCAAGCGAGCTGACATTGAGTATAATAAGGGTGATAAAGTATTTTTAAAGATATCGCCATGGAAGGGTGTGATTAGATTTGGAAAATAAGAAAAATTAAGCCGAGGTGTATCGAACCATGCGAAGTGGTTGAGCCTGTGGGACTTGTAGCTTATCGATGAGCGCTACCACCCAAGTTAATTGGTGTGCATGATGTATTCCATGTCTCAATGTTACGAAGGTATAAAAGTGACCCCTCACATATTTTACAAGACCAACTAGTGGAATTAAAAGAAAATTTGAGCTCTGAAGAGGATCCTATAGCTATTTTGGCCAGAGATAAAAAAGTGCTAAGGAATAAGATTATTCCATTAGTCAAAGTGTTATGGAAAAATCACTCTCAGGAAGAGGCAACGTGGGAAAGAAAAGAAGATATTAGGCGACAGTACTCGAACTTGCTATTTTCGGTTATTTTGATGAAGATGTGAATGCTATCTGGATTTTAAGGAAGAAATTCCTTTTTAGAGGGGAAGAATTTTCACATCCGTGTCCTTGAACATGTTAAATCGAAGATTTTTTTATTAAAATAACTAATTAATTCTTAAATTGATGAAATTGACTAATTGAGGGGCTTAATTTATAAAAAATAAAAGAGATAAGGGTCTAAGATTAACAAAATATGATAATAAATGGAGTTAAAAAGGACTTTTGTTGGGTGATGTGTCAAAATGTATGAAGGTGTTGTTCTAGAGTGAAACACCTGTCAAAAAAGAGAAAGAAACAGAGAAAGGAGAATGGTGAGGATGAGTGGTATCTCTTGAGGTTGATTCAAGTTGCATGTGGGTAAAGGGGAATTGTTGTCACTTGATTATCCTTTAGAAGCCAACAAATGTGATCATCTCCTATTAGAGCTGAAGATAAAAAAGGAAATAGAAGCAGAAAAAAATGGAACTCAGTTGAAGAATCAGGTAAGTAGAGTGGGTGTGGAAGGTGATTAAATATGAGGAATAGTTTAGAGGTTTAAAATGATTTCAAATTCACTTGTATGCATAGATTAAGCTAGATATAAGCATGAACATGATGGGAAATGAGCTTAGCAGGATAAGAAATCTAAACTGACTTTAAACTTGAAGTTTCATGTAGTAAATTTGAAGACTTTTGATAAGAACTAAAAAATATTTGGGCATGATGATTAGAAGTTGATCGGAACCCAAGAGGAGAGTTTGTTAAAGCAGCAAGGAGAGAAAAAGGAATAAGGTCTTAAAGGTGAGTGAACCTCACCTCTTTCCCTTCACTACAAGATTTTTCCAATTTAGCGATGGAAATTTCCGTCGCTAAAATAAAAAAATCCATCGCTAAATCACTTAGTGATGGATTAGCGACGAAAAATTTTTGGTAGGTAAAATACTCCTCACTAAACTTTAGCAACAAAAATTGTCTATCCGTTGTTAAATTAATGACAGATTGTAATTTCTTGGCACTACATTAGCAATGGGTTGGATTTTCTATCACTAAATTTAGTGACGGATTGGACTTTCCATTGTTATTTTAGTGACAAATTCCTACTTTTTGTCTCTAAGTCAATGGTTTTTATTTTGACCCAATTCATTTTAGCAACAGAATTTTCCTTCGCTAAATATTTTGAATTTTAAAATCTAATTATTTGAAAGTTCATTTTCAAATCTATTTTGAATTTTTGATATGTTTAATTAAATTAAAAAAGTTAGAAAATAAATAAAAGTACACATTCATTGTAAAAATAAATATTAATTTAGTACATTGTTGAAAGTAAAAAAAATACAAATAACTTCAATAACTAGTTCATATGATAGTTTTAAAAAAAAACTAGTTCATATGATAAATTAAAGACTACATAAGCTAAGGTTCTTGCCTTACAACTATTGATTAAATTTTCTATCACCTGCCCATTGTAAGCATATAGCTAGGTGAATGCTTCTCGCTCTTCAGTGGGAAGTTCTAGATCAGGCTCCATTTTACTAATAGGAGAGAAATAATGTTCCACCATGTCTTCTGACACTTGTTCCAAGCTCGGAGGGTTCCACTGCATATTTCAAAAGAGATGGCAATAGAATGACTGCTGATACATTTATATTTTTAAGGAACAAAATGACAAAATTCCAATATCTTACTGTTGATCATTTCAAAATATTAGAACATATTGCTATTATGCTAACCTTACAGCTATATTCTTCACTTAAAATCTTTACTAATGGTATACAAAAAAAAAAAGAAAATCTTTAATAATGGAGTTATGCTCTAGATTATCAAACAACATCTTCACAATATTATGAATTATACACTTTTTAAAATGTAAATAATGAGTTGAACTCATACCTTTGGTGCTAAGTCCTTATCCACCATTCGTGCACGGACACCCTGACAATAAATTTTATAGGAGTAAAATGAAGTGGCATAGATTGTAAAGCCTTTTTTTATTAATAAACATATTATTCCTAGAAATCTCACTAACTTGAGAGAAATGGTTATCTCAGAAATTACATGTTTAGCTAAATTAGCAATTTGACTTGCTAATTTAGGGAACCATTTCTAAGATGACAGTAAGAAAAATCAGTTTGATAATGTTTCTTGCCTCCATACTGAGGCAGAAGGTGCATATATAGCCTTAAATAGCCACCTTCAGTCACTTAAACAAGAAGTCATGCATCTCAAAGGCTTATTTTTCTCTTATTTTGTCTGTTGCATTATCTTTTTCTACTTAAGAATCTCTCATTTCATTTCTTACATATTAAAGTGTTTGTCCCTCTTGACTTATTATATACTCATATGTTCCTACTTCAAGAATCCCTCTTGACTATAAAAATTTAGACTAGAGGATCTCTATTTAGGATCCTATGCCATTATCAAATTCAAATTTGAACTCCATTAGGTGAATTTTTTTTGAAAATAGAACATTTATGAAAATCATTCTCTCTCTCAAAATAATAGATTCAATTGATTATACAAATTAAAATTTTCATGATGGCATATTTAAAATGGAGGAAAAGCAAGATAATAATAATAATAATAACTAAGATCCAAAAAATAAGAAGACAAATGTTGGCCAGCTATTGCTAGTGGCAAAAATAATTATAAGTTGCTAGAAACTTTAATAGAGTGTGAAGGAAGAAAGATGGACTCACTTTGCATCATCTGAAAATAATTTGTTGTCTAACTATTTTCATGTTTAAATTGAAAAAAAATCTAGCATTTCCACTGAACTAGATTTGCTAACCAAAATTGGGGAATAGAACCAACAATCTCACTTCATAAATGCCAACATAATGATTACAGAACCAACAAATCATGGAAAAACCTACTCATAGCAGCCAAAATACATCGATGGATGCCAACAGGTTTACCCTCAACAACTATTTCAACATCACTATAATCACAGTTGGAATCAATCAAAAGCTGCTCTAAATTAGAGCTAAGGTTGGTCAAACTAATCATCTCAAGACTAGGCCTTGCCTCAAACCCATGATACATAGCCACCTTATTTAATAAGTTATTATCTGGTGGAATTTTCACCAAAAACAAAAAGGAAAACTATTATAGGCGGCGGGGTTTAGCGCACGTCTAAGTGTTTAGCGACCACGATACTATGTGGGTGCATGGCCCACTAGGAAATACAAAATAGGTTTTAGAGCCCAAATTGGAGTGGAGTCGCCACCCGGATGAAATCCAGGACACACTATACAACAACTGGAATCCACGGAGGTTCCTATAAGCTGTCCTCAGAGAAAGGGGTATGGGCTTTTGAAATGCCCACCCGACCTTGCAGTTGGCCTCCGTTTGTTTTTTTCTTATTTTATTACTTTTGATTATTAAATTAGTTCCTTATTTGGCATGCCAATTGTGATTATTTCCAAGTTTTACAATTTGATCCAAGTTTTCACGTTAGTCCTTTTTCACGCTTTTAGGCCGATACTCATCACAAATAATTTATGAAAAATAAATTTAAACAAATGGATAAGGGATTAGGGATTACACCAATTTAAATAAGCAAAACATTGATAAATATAAAAATGGGATAAATAAACTTTAAGCAAATTAAAAGATTAACACTTGGATGATTAAGAAATCATCCTGAGATTCCTGCAAGTCAGTCTTCCATAAATACAATAAGAAATCCCATTTGTTAATTTCACATGAAATAAGCATGAAAGTACTTGTCTATACCTAAATAAACACTTAATTAAACCTAATGTCATGACAATTACATATAAGATTTAAGTACACATGAAGTAAATGCATGGGAAACTCGAACTACACAAAATTTCTATAGGAAAAATAAAGTTAATTCGCACCCAACTCTGTCGGAGTGGTGACGTCTCTTCAAAGAGGCATTGCCTCCTAGCGAAGAGGCGACTTCACATCGCCTTAACATGAAGGGGAAGAGATGTCGCCTTTTCACAAGGCACACAGTAACTTACATACTTTTTAATTCTTAAGCAATTCCAATATGTATGCGAATAAATGTAAACTTGCAATTAAAAATCAATCTTTCACATGTTCATGCTATAAACATAATATTAAATACACATTAAACACAAAAACAAGTAATGAAAACAAAAAAAATGAAGTTTTATAGAAAATTAAGGACTTGAAGCTTTAAAATGAAATTCTTACTGATTTGATCAAGTTAGAAGCTCTAACTAAGCCCTCATAGTTTGGTTTGTTTGTTCAGATACTCTTGAATGCAAGAATCTGCCTTCTTTCTCTAGAAAATGGAACTCTTAAGCTAAAACTCTTTTTTCTTCTCTTCTTTCTCTTTTTCTCTCTTGTTTTCCTCTAAAAAATGTTTTCTTCTTTTTCCACTCTTTTTTTTTCTAACCAGCTTAAGCTTCTCCTTTTAAACCTCCAACCTTCCCTTTTCAAAATATCCATAAGCCAAGATAAAATATGCCCACTCATTTTTCATAATGTTCACATTTTCTTAACCCTTATTTTTTCCTTAAAAGTCTCCTTTTTACGCCTAAATCTTTAGATCAATGATATGTGGGTCCATTTCTTTGTATAATGAAGCCAAAAAATGCATTTAATGCAAAGTAGGTTGGCTATGATGAGACGTCGCCTCTTTGATGAGGCATCGCCTCACCGATGCTCAGGCCAAAGAGGCATCGCCTCTTCAGTCTAGGCCTGGGTTTGACTAATGGGCCAATGGGCTTTTGGCATGGATTTGAAGCTTTGGGTCTTAACTAGATATTTTAGGCTTAAATGTGACATCTTGGGCTGTCGAGTCCATTCTAGAGAAGTTTTGGGTTTTCTTGCATTCAAAATTTGTTTTATCTCATCACTGAGCTTTTGTTGCGGGTCGATCAAACTGAGAGTTCCATAATTTGTTCCCTTGGCTTTTTGAAAAACTGAATTTATGAAATCAATTTTTTGAAAAAGCAACATGCACAATAAAAGTAATAATTAACAAGAAAAACATGACCATGATCCTTAGGTGTTCCTGGCTCGATCAACCACTCATTAATATTTGAATTGTGAACCTCAGTTTTTCCTGGCCCGAGTAATCACTCAGTAATAATATGAAATGTGATCGTGATCCTCAGGTTTTCGTGATCAGCCACTCATTAATATTTGAATCGTGAATCTAGGATTTTTTTAGCTCGATCAGCCACTCATTGAGATGTGAACTTGGGAGATTCAAACCCGACCAGTAACTCATAAAAATGTGAACTTTGGGGATTTAAACTCGACTAGTCACTAATTAAAATGTGAACTTTGGGGATTCAAACCCGACTAGTCACTCATTAAAACATGAACTTCGGGACTTAAACCCGACCAATGACTCATTAAAATGTGAACTTCGGGGATCCAAACCTAACCAGTCACTCATTAAAATGTGAACTTTAGGGATTCAAACCCGACCAATCACTTATTAAAAAGTTAACTTCGGGGATTCAAATCCCGACTAGTCACTTATTAAAACATGAACTTTGGCGATTTAAACCTAATCGACCACTCTTTAAAACATGAACTTTAGGGATTCAACCCTGACTAGTCAGTCATAGCTGATACTATGGTAAGAAAATCTTACATTTTACAATTTTACATTTTACAATATTAATTTCAAAGTACACATAAGAAGTGAAATAGTAAATTTTTTCTTCCTTTTTTTTACAATTGGCCATTAGCCCTGGGATATATACTTGGCGGAGCACTTTTGTCTCAATCAAGTTCTTTTATTAAGTGGCCTAGCCCACTTTCCTTTCTTTCCTATAAATACTCATCTTCTTTTCTTTTTAAAAAAAAATCATTCTTTTGCTTTTTGCTTTTCTTTTACTTTTCTCTCAAACTTTCTTTTCACTTTTCAAATTCTCATCATCATGGATGCTGCACGGACTCTTGATTTGCTAACATGGGACCCGGTGACACCTCCAGTACATCCTTTGCACAATCTCGGTCTTAATATAGGAACGAGATCCCTCTTTTTGCAGATATGCGATCGCATATCTACGGGTTGGCTATAGGAGAGGTTAGTACTCGATTTCTTTGATTTTTTCCTACAAATATCATTAGATATCATCGGGTTATTACTTATAGGGTTATATTTATCACTTTAACCGAGAGAAAATTTGATTATTTGAAAAAAATTGAGAAATTTAAAATTTGAGTGTCAGATCACCGACACATAGAGGCATCGCCTCTTCGATGGGCAGATGACCTCTTCGATAAGGCGATCGCTCCTTCAATGAGGCAGCCACCACTTCGTATTGAAGTGATCTCCCAAAGAGGTGATCACTGTAGACGGCGGGGTTTAGCGCGTGCCCAAGTTTATTGCAACCGCGACACTGTTTGAGCTCATGGCTCTAGGGAACACACTAACCACTGTCACAAAGACATGGCGTGGAGATGAGGAGTCGTCACCCAGGGTAATAACTGGGAAAAATCGAAAGTGGTGGTAACTCGATTCTCTAATACAAGCTAACACCACAACCAGGAGTTCTGGATACGGAATACCAACTTCTTTTAGTCTTGTGTTCATTTAGATTTATTTTATTAATTATTATCTTATTCCCTAATTACATGCAATTTCATTAAACCCTAATTCGAACATCCATCTAACCCT
>CATIWM010024329.1:0-26075 GCA_949671775.1 Mallotus repandus | reverse complement strand
TGGTTGTGGTGCTAGCTTGTATTAGAGAATCGAGTTACCACCACTTTCGATTTGTCCCAGTTATTACCCTGGGTGGCGACTCCTCATCTCCACGCCATGTCTTTGTGACAATGGTTAGTGTGTTCCCTAGAGCCCTGAGCTCGAACAGTGTTGCGGTTACAATAAACTTGGGCGCGTGCTAAACCCCGCCGTCTACAGGCAACCCCCTACTTCTCATTCATCGATCAAGCTACCACCTTGTTGGTGCGTGGGAAGCAAAGTTTGAAAACTGTGAGATGAAATTATTAGAGCAACCCCTTACTTCTCATGCATCGATCAAGTAGCCACCTTGTCGATGCGTGGGAAGGAAAGTTTGAAAACCATGAGATTAAATTTTTATGAGGGTGCAATGTGGCCTTTTCTAAACCACAAAGCAGGGTGCACTGTATAGCTTTAGGGGCTTGAAGTTCTTGGCTTCAAAGAAACCAAAGAGCATGTAAAATCTTTTGTGAGTGGGGACACTATATAGCCTTATCTAGGCCTCTAGTGTCAGGTTTCGAAGAAACCAGAGTGCATGTAAAATTTTTATGAGGGTACATTCTATAGCCTTATGTGGGCATCAAGTGTCAGGTTTCAAAGAAACCAAAGAGCATGTAAAATTTTTGTGAGGGTACACTGTATAGCCTTATGTGGGCCTCAAGTATTAGGTTTCAAGGAAGCTAGAGTGCAGTGTGGTTTTCTAAAGTCATGATGTGTGTAAAACCAAAATGTTCTGATGCATTTTTTATTTCAAAATCATGATGTATGGGAGTTTTGTTTGTGCTTTCAATGGCTTACCTGCACTTACGAGTGGTACATGTTAGGAACTTCGAGTCTATTCGGCTACGGCTATCTCACCTTGATATGGTTCTCGCCAACTCTTCGAGGTTTGACCAATAATTGTTTGCTAAGGATATCCCTAATTACCAAGTGAAGAGCAAGTCTTCCACATGGTAAGTAGGAAATTCACTAAATGAGGCCACTGAGAACCGCAATGCACAAGGCAACCCGTGATGTCATGTTATTCCCTTTAGAGGCAAATGCTAGATCATACTTCTTTCTCTTTTCAGGCATTCTCGCCTTTTGTCACTTAGCGTGAATGCTGTCACTCAGCGTGAATGCTGTCAAAGACTTACTCTTGCTCGAGACTTAAGCATTGGAGTAAATTGAGTATGATCTTTATTACTTACTAACTCTTTCCCCCTTTCTTTTCTCTCTCTCTCTTTTTTTTTTTTTGCATTCAAACCTCTTCCAAGGTCTAACATGATAATCGCAGGCTACCCGAACATCTCAGTTCCCAATAACTTCTCCTTTAGTGGACTTCCTATCTTTCATGAGGTCATCAAGCATTAGATTGATTAAAAGTGAGAATCCTGACTCAGAGCTGCTAATCTAAGTCGGGATGCTTTGAAAATTTCATCAAAGTGAGATGGTCACTGTCGAGATCAACTAGTCCATCCTTGTCACGTGACCCCTCTCCAGTGCAAGTACACCTCTAAGAGCACTAAAAAATGCTTTTAGAATGAAAACATTCATATAGGTGCATGGATGCATGAATGCACATATGAATTTTCTTTAAAACAAGGTGGGATAGGGTACTTCCCTAAGGATATGACGTGTTTCTTTAGATTGTGCTTTGTCTTTCCATTTTTCTTTTATTTGTGTCTCTTTCTACCAATAAAATCCTTTTACTTCTTTAGTGTTTAGCACCTGCATGTGCTAAGTACTCCCTTCTATTGTTGTTTGCTTAAATTTTTGCTTCACTATTCTTTGCGATCATGTTCGTATTTTATTATATTTCCCCTTTTAGTGATCTAGCACTTGTTATAGTGTCCATAATTCTTACTACAAGTCTTTATTATAGAGTCTGTAGCTCTCACTAGACTGACTATGGCTCTAGTTGTAGATGTAACACCAGTTATGTGTGCACATGCAAGTATGTGCACGTGTTTTAAAGTGCATGTGTGCCTCAAAGTGCGTGTATACCTCAAAGTGTGTGTCTTAAAATGTGTGTACATTTCTCAAAGCATGTGCACATGTATCAAAGAGTGTTCATGTGCATGTCTCAAAGTGTGCATATGTCTCATATGTCTTAAAGTGTGTGTGGCATGCTTGTGTGTGCGTTCGATAAAAATTCTACTATACAGTGATGATACAGTAATAATGTCATCATTTATCATGCTACGGATATTTTTCTGGTGACCTAATGATGCAACAATCATAGATATGTCATGGTCGTATCATTTTATGTTATTTTTTGCTTTTTTTAGCAATGATGCAATTTTTTGAGACAATGATATCAAATGCAGTGTCCTATAACAATTAATGCTCATGTTTGTGCATTTGATCTATGTTTTATGTGTGTTTTTGTACTATAATGCATGTAGGGGATGCTAGGGATGCATGTGTAAGGAACTCAAACTGCGCGTGTGTGTTCCTCGGAGTGTATGCTAGGCAAAAGAGCACATGAACAAGCACCAGGGGGCACGTGGCCGCTTGATCATCCGTTTGGCCGCACAGTTAGGGGAGAGCTACCACACGTAATGTGCACAGTTGTTCAACCACATGCCCGTTCACACTTTTAAATATACATTTTCAGCTTATGGGAAAGGTCCTTACCTCTTCTGTGACCCTCTATGACTTCTTTTTATGTTTTTGGAGTGTTTTCACTCCTCTTTTTCTATGTTTCTTATTTTATTGCTCTTTGTTCACTATGGATTTAACCCTATTTGGTGATGTTCCTGACAACAATGATGAGGTCCCTTTGATTCTCAATGATTTGGACTTAGAGGTAGGTGATGCAAAGGCTGTGCATATGTGTAGAAGATACACAGACTGGTGCAGGGACCTCTAGTGTTGCTTGAGCTACAAAAACTAATTGGACTGGTTATGGAGCTACTTCTCATTTATCTAGTTCTCAGAGTCGCCATGAGCCCACTCAAGGTGGTGTGATTCCTATTGTTCATAGCCAGGGGACCCATGCTTGGACTACTCATCTGCGTGAGTTGGTTCTCCTTTTAATAATTTGTGTTGTTGGCACTTCTTTACTTTTTCACTATTTTTAAGCACTCATTTATATGTTTAGATCTTGCTCTCTACCTATTTAGCAACTTTTTTGTCTCCTTTGGCTCGTGTTATCTGCTTTGGTGCTTTTAGCTCCTCGTTCACTATATCTTTGACTTCTTAGTTGTCAATGTATCCTTAGCTATGGTTGTCCACGTAGCTTTTGCTGTCTTTTACTGTTATGCATTATCTTGTCATTAATGTTAATTATTCATTTTCTTTCTGTAAACATAAAGAAAAGATAATTTTAGATTTTATCGTATGAAAATTATTTTGTTGTTAGTCATAGCCTGGTAGATCTATCACTACACTGCCTTGTAGCTTCAATAAGGTTAGCTTATACTATCAGCGTCTCCCTCTATATGTGAAGCGCTTAGTGGTTAGTAAGGGCTTTGATGGTACCATTTCCACCCTCAATTATAGTTGTTACACGTCAAGTCGGATTGCTATGTGTGCCCTTGTCGAGAGGTGGATGGACACTACCTATACTTTTCATTTTTCTTTTGGGGAGATGACTATCATTCCATTGGACTTTTCTACTATCACTAGGTTGAGTTTCTCTAGATAGCCTGTCCCTTTCAACGATGAGGGATGTTTTGCAGTGGAGAGGGACAACTATACTATGGAGTTATTTAGAGGTGTTGCAGAGGTGAAGAAGGGTAGTTCTACCCTTATCCGTTATATGGAGCTCATCGTTGATGTTAGGTCAAACTATGATGTTGGAGTGGTTAGTTCAGAGCAATTGGCTTGATGTTTCTTATTCTATTTACTTAGTGCTATCATCTTCCCGAACACTTCGGGCACTGGTTCCTTGCAGTTATTACCCATACTGAGGAATTTTGGTAATCTGCTGAAGTATAGCTGGGGCACAGCCACCTTTTCTTATATGTATTCTGGCTTGGATGAACCTACAAAGGCGGCATGAGGATATGTAGCTGCTTATTTTGTGTTGGATATGAATGTAGCTCCTTCTCTTTTAGGTGTTTTATTGATGTTGGGTGTTCTGACTCCTTTTTCTAATAGATTTGGGCTTATGAGTTTGGGATTCTCCCTCGTCCTTCTATTGAATATCTCTCTCTGAGTGGCTTTTCATGCTACCCGCAGTAGATCAAGAAGACTTTTAATCTAATTGAGAGTCCTATGAAGGCTAGGTATTACATGAGTTCCTTAACCTTTGATAGGGTATGACGTATTTTCTTGACTCTTGCCTTTTTTATTTTGGCAGCCTATGCTTATTTTATTTTTTTTATAGATTTTTGCATGTTGGTGGCTAGTGAGGGGGGACTAGTCATAAAAGATGGCAGTGCCCTGGCATCTGACTTATTAGAAAGCATTGTTGAGTGGTATTGTTGATAGAGTATGGTACTTAGGCGAGCGAGTTTATCATTCGTGGGATGGACCGCATATGAGGAGAGTTCCTATCGCACCCCCTGGTGAGATATTTTGGGGTCCAGAGTTTGTTAGGGATGAGCTTGTTGTAGCCGAGAGAAGGTATCCTTCTCAGCACTTCCTGGAGGGGGAAACTTTCTCTTATATGAATGCCTTGATCCTACAATTGATTAATGTTATGGCCGATTGCTTCGTTCCACTGCCTCTACCTCCTCAGACGGATCCTGCACAGCCTTTTAGTTCGAGGGCTAAGACTTTGCGAGCGTCTCAGAGTCATTCTACTTCCAGGGTAGCATCTTCTGATCTAGTATGTTTCTTATCTTTTCCTTTTCCACCTAATTACATACAAATATAAAACAAACTTTGTTAGTGCTAACTTGTATATGACACGAGTTAGGAGGGCTTATCTGCAGTGTCAAGGATCTTACCAAAAGAGATCAAGTTCTTCCTACTTTGATGAGGAGAGTACTCCTAAGACCGAGGCAACAGCTTATGCTAGTAGTATGGCATCTGGCAGTTCAGTTCTTGGTGAGTTGATGAGCACAGTGGCCCCAATTTTATATGAATTATTAATCACAGGAGTTGTGACACATCTTCCTTTACCAAGGCCTAGGATGCCTTTGTCAGACGTAGTGCTTGCAGACACTACTCATGTCAGTCTTTTTCCTCAGTTTAGGGTTCCCACTTTCTTTTACTTGTCTGTCATTTGACTTCTTTGTTCATTTTGTAGGTGCATGTTTCTACTGCTCAACTCTAGTATACTATTACAACCAATATGGATGAGTATTTAATGGAGTTTATAAGCGCGCAGAGCGTGCATCCCTTCTTATTGACTATTTATTATACCTATTTTATGCAAATGCATATGCCTTTATGAATGCATGAATGTGATTTGTGATGTTGATGTAATGCAAGGTCAGCACACTCTTACTAACCATGAGTTGGTGAGGGAGCAAGCATCTTATCATGAGTAGATTAATCAGCTACAGATGCAATTAGTGGCTTTTAAGATGGATGCAGATGATGTGGTGCCTAGACCAGATGGTGGGAATGCTTGAGTGGGTTCAACTTTTACTTCTAATGGTGACTGTAGTCGGTGTAGTTGTTTTGAAGGCTAGGTGTAGGCCTTTGGTTATGGTTGCTTATTGTGGTATCATTTTCCTGAGATGACAAACTCTGGGTGTTATGTTTAGGGATCTGCCCCTTGTGTTGTATTTGTATCACCTTATTGTATTGTGTGGTTGTTGCTTTTATATAGCCTGACGTGATGATTTTAATGTTTTTTTACTCTTTTGTGCTTCCTTTCTGTCCTTTCCATGTCGTTATAATAAATATAAAGGATAAAAGGGCGTACAACAGAAACAGAAACATATGAACTACTGGATGCATATTTCGCTTTTGCATGTGATAGATATAAATTTAGGCATTTACTTTTTAACATGTGCAATTATTGACGAGGTTTTCCATTTACATAGAATAGTATTTATCATAAGCATGGTCACACATAAAATATTTCAAAATGATAGTACCCCTATCCTTAATTATCCCTCTCGAGTTTTCTAATTAAGTATTGTGCCTCTCGTTCTTTGTTTATTTTTTTCGTTTTTCTTCTTTTTGTTGTTCATGAATAGTATTGCTTGAGATGATTAACATTGATGGATTTAGAGAACTCATTTCCATCAACATCCATTAGCTTGACTGTGCCTTTTGAAAAGACCGTTTTAAGCAAATAAGGCCCTTCCCAATTAGGTCAGAACTTCTCCCTTGGATCTGGTAGATTCTATTTAACTTGCCTCAATACCCAATCTCCAACCTTGATGCCATTGTATTTCACTCTCTTATTGAAAGCTCTACAATTCATCTCTAGTATAACTGAGTGTGATAAAGTGCTTTCAACCTTTCACTGTCTATCAGATTCAACTATGCTAACCTCTATTCTACCCACTTCACCCCGGGTAAGTCTGCTTTGACTATGACTCGGAGGGATTTCATTTCTACTTTGATCAGAAGTACGACTTCTATTCTATATACCAAGGAGAAAGGAATTGCCCATGTGGGTGTTCTCATTGTAGTGCGATATCCCAAAGAGAAAATGGCAACTTGTTGGCCCAGTCGTGGTGAGTTTCAATGATCTTTGAGAGGATCTTCTTAGTGTTATTGTTTGCTGCTTCCACTACTCCATTAGCTTAAGGTATGTAAGGTGATGACTTATAGTGCTTTATCTTATACCTCTCAAGCATTGCTCATACTTCTCCTTGGAATTGCACCCTATTGTCTAAGATCATATGGTAAGGAATCCCATATCTACAGAATAGACTCCTCTCCAAGAACTTATCTACCTACTTTGCCCCTAGTTTACTGTAAGATTTAGCTTCTACCAACTTTGTGAAGTAGTCAATTGCAACTAGGATGTACCTATATCCATTAGAGGTTGTAGGATGAATCTCTCATATGATGTCGAGTCCCAAAACTGCGATTGGCCAAGGGGAGGACATGGTGTGTAATTCTGAAAGAGGCAAATGACTGACATCCCCATAAATCTAACACTTATGACACTTCTTGGTGAATTTAACACAATCCTCAACCATTATAATTTAGAAGAACCCTTGTCTCATTATCTTCTTGGCTAGCGTAGTACCATTCATATGCAGACAACAAACTCCTTCGTGAACATCTGTCATTACCTTCCTTAATTTGTTCTTGTCCAAATAGCTCAGTTGCATCCCGTCTGAAATTCTCTTGTACAATGTACCTTGGTGGAAGGTGAATTTTGCTGATAGCTTTCTGATGACTGTCTTATCTTTCTCATTTGCATTTGCTGGGTATTCATACTTGTCTAAATACTACTGGATGTCATAGAACTAATGCTTCTATCCACTCTTGCTTCTATGACTCTGATACCCTTGTAACATGGCTGACTCGATTTTAGTAACACTAAAGGTTTCATAGGCATAGTTGTTAGGCCATCCCAAACTGATGCTAATGATGCTAAGGCATCCACCATCTGATTGTGGTTTCTTAGCAAGTGAACGAACCTACATTTTTGAAATGACTATCCTAATTGCTGTAAGTGCTCTAGATACGACTTGAGATGTGGCTCTTTCATATCCTATTCATCGGTGGCCTGATTCATTACCAATGTTGAGTCACCCAGTATTTCTACCGCTTCCATTCCTATCACACATGCTTCATTATTTGTAACCTGAAATGCTAGCTTTTTTTCTATGGGAATTACCTCATTCTTTGGAGTTAATAGAATTACTCCTATTGCTACTCTGAACTAGTTTACTGCTCCATCAAAGTACATGCGCCATCCCTGTACTTTAATTGATATGGTAAGGTCATCTAGGAATTTTAGTTTTATCTCTTGATCATCTAAAGTAGGGTTTAGTGCTAGAAAAATATTGTTCTTCCATTAACTGTCTTCTTAATCAACATCAAATTCTATTACTAACAGCAGCCACTTGGCTAGTTTCCTAACCAGTAAAGGTACTCCAAACAGGTGTGTCATCATATCTAACTTTGAAACTGCTTGGATCTTGTATGACTAAAAGCAATGCCTCAGCTTTCTCATGGCCCAAACCATTGCCAAACAGATCTGCTCAACCTGACTGTACTACTTCTCACAAGGCAGCATCTTCATGCATAAGTAGTAAACAGTGTGTTTGGCCTATGCTTCTCCCTCTTGAGTTAGCATGGCTCCTATTGCACTGTCTTTAATTGCCAAATACCATATCAAGGGCTTTCCCACTTCTAGGGGTTTCAAAATTGGTAGATTTATGAGATAGTCCTTTATTCTGTCAAAAGTAATTTGCCATTCTTCATTCCAAACTACAAGCTGGTCTTTTCTGAGCAACTTGAATATTGGTTTGCATACTTCTATTAATCTGGCTATGAATCTGCTGATGAACTACAACTTTCCTAGGAACCTCGGATTTCCTTCTCAATCTTTGGTGTCGACATTTCACAGATTACTTTTACCTTGTTTGGATCAACTTCAATTCCTCTCTGACTAACTATGTCTCCCAACATCTTCTTGAAGTTACCTCAAATACACATTTCATAGGATTGAGCCTCATATTGTACTTGTCTACCCGTTGCATAAACTTCTCCAATGCGGCTAGATGTTCTTCTCAGGTCTTTGATTTTACCATCATATCATCGACATAAACTTCTACCTCCTTGTATATCATATTATGAAACATTGTTGTAGCCATTCTCTGATAGGTCACACCTGTATTCTTTAAACTGAAAGGCATTATTCTGTAGAAGTATTTTCCCTATTCGGTGATGGAGGCGGTCTTAGTATTGTCGATGATTGCCATGAGAATCTAGTTGTATCCTAAAAATTCATCTACGAAGGAATACATAACACATGCGGTAGTCTTGTCAATCAGAACATCTATATAGGGCAAAGGTAAATCATCTTTTGAGCAAGCTTTGTTGAGGTCTCTGTAGTCTACACAAATCCTTACTTTCCCATCCTTTTTAGGTACTGGAACCACATTAACCAACTGTAAGCACCCGATTTCGGGATGACTAGAGTATGGATGTGAAAGAGGACTCTGATGATGAAAATTTGTTGTAAATAGGTTCTAGTATTTGAATTTCAGATCCCAAGGCTTGATTGCATTTTTACGGGCTAAATTGAAAAGGTCTCTTTTTCTTCAGGAGTCTTTTTGTAATTAAATGTTAAAAAAAAAAGGAAGAATGGATTTCCGACCGGAAATCCATAATTCCGCTAAGAATTATGGATTTCCAACCAAAAATCTAGAATTCCGATCGGAATTCCATATTTCCGACTGGAAATCCGATTTCCCACCGGAATTCCAGAATTTCGACCGAAAATCCAGAATTTCGATCGGAATTCCAAAATTCCGATCAGGAATCTACAATTCAGGTCAGAATTCTACACTTCCGACCAGACTCTGACATTTTTTTTTATTTTTAAATTATTTATTTAAATTTTGATTGGTTAAAAATTAGTTTTAAAAAATAAATAAATAAATAAATAAAATTTTATCCTAATTTTTATCTGTAAATAAATTGAAATTTTATCATCCTAACGATAAAGATGAGGTCTTTTTTTTATGCCTAATCCATCAAAAAAATGGGCTTGGATTAGATCCATGGGCTTTCTCAACATCTTGGATTAATCTTTGGTCCAAAACCCTTTTGGGCCTAGGCCCAAAACAACTTGGGTCGTTAATCCAAATCCAAATAGAAACAACACATATTATTAATTTAATACTTTAATTAATATCTCACATTAATTAAGTATAAATTAACAATTGAATCCTTTATTGAATTAGATTTTATGATATGCTAGAATCATTGCTTAAAGCATAAATCCAATTCCACCAATCTTAATTAATTGATTAAACACTTTAAACAATAATTAGATTAATATTGATGGTGATTTGATGAAAATCTTTTAGGTGTGACTTACTAGGTTCATGTCTAATTGGCAATGAGTAGATAATATCAATTCTTGATAGTATTTAAAACTCCTTTTAAGTCTAAATATGAAAATCCCAACTATACACATTTAGTTCTCATAAGTTATGAGTGACCCCTAACATCGATATCATAACTATCCAATTAGAAATAAATGCATGTATTGATTCACACAAACCCTTTGGTCATAATTACCGTGCACTAAAATCCCTTCATTAAAAGATCTCGATATAGCCTAGAGTCAAGGTTTAGTCAAACTCTAATAGTTGTATCATATGACCTCATCTTAAGTTTCAATTCTTGATAAAACATAACAAATATTAGAAATAACTTTCTAGCACTGAAACTTTTTCAGATTGTGTTGCGTTTGTCCTGGCCAAGAACTTATTCATTAAGAATAAACTTAGATAGCATATGATCTTATCCCATTTCACTCCAGGCAATGAATCCCATCTTAGTTGAACATTCATCCCTACATTTAACCAATTAGAGCCACCACATGCCACATACTCACGTGTGATTAACACAAGTATGTATGCTGTAACAAACCCTAACCACTTAAATGTGGATGACTGTGTCACCTTAGGTCAAAGGACTATATGAACCATTATGACCTAGATTGTGATCATTGACTATAAGTGAATATCCTTGTAATCACAAATCTAATGTCACTGTTCAATCCACCCATCACATGAGTATCCACATGTCTATTCTGATATCTTATATCGAGTAGTATGAGACTCACTACCTCCCACTATTAGTATCATATACTAATCAAGGAAACTAGACATAAGTGATAGTCAAATTAATATTACCCAGATATTAATTTATCAACTACGAACATTTTATAGCATATGTACAAAATAAATTTGTCACTCATATTATCAACTGTTGATAATAAATTTATTTAACATTATGCTAATGGATTAATATTCAATTAAATAAACACTTTAGATAAAAAAAAATACTCTTTATTGCCATTTGGGATAATTTACAATGTTAAAATATATGATTGGCCTCTAAGACATACCACATATACTAACAAAAATATGAGTGTACCATAGACGAAGACAAGATCGTAGCATTTTAAGTTTTTGGGAGAGAACAAACATGGGATGACCAGCCACCTGAAAAAAGGACCAAAAACACTTAACTACAGGAAGCAAATTCTCATAAGGCATCCACATGGAAAGGAATCTAAATGGCTGATGAATCTCCAAAATAGACTGGCTATAAGAAAGAAAAAGAGGATGGTGATCCAAATGATGCCTCACCAGAGCAAGGCTCTCTATAAATTTCAAATTTCAAAACACATAAGCACTACATAAAGCCTTGTCTAATCTAATATCAACATGATTCAAATCATGTTGATTATTTGTCCAAGTGAAAAAGGAGCCCTTTATATCCAGACAAGTAAGATCACAAGAAGAAATAGCTGAAACAAAATCTGAACAAGAACGACGAGAGGGAGCTCTGCTAGTTTTCTCATGCACCCCAAAATATGAGTTGAAATCACCAATAACAAACCAATCCAAAGAAGTAATTGAATGCAAGTGAATTATATCAGTCTATAAATGCCTTCGACTAGCCTATAAGACATTAGCATAAATACAACTCAAAGTGACTGCATTAGAACTAAAAACCAACTCCACTATAATTTGTTGATATGAGGAAGAGAGAATAGAGATATTTCCTCCACTAATAGAATTTGATGCCAAAAGCCAAATTGAAGGGAGACTTAAATCAATGCCAACAACAAAAGACATATTAATGGAATGCCAAAAAGAAGAGTGAATGCCAGCAAAATCCACTTTTGGTTCCGCTAAACACAATAAATTTGGTTTATGAGATATACAAAAATTATAAAGGATATGTTGGGTAGCTGAATTCCCAACTCCTCAACAATTCTAGTAAATGACCTTCATTAGGAAGAACAGGAAATAGCTCTATTAACAGGTCTATTACCAGTTAAAGTTGGTTGTTGTCGCTGATGCTTTATTTATTTTTTATAATGAATCACTTGCTACCATTTGCTTTTGTGTTCTACTTCATCAGCCCAAGAATCAACATGTTCTTTTTCAAGAATCACTAGAGCCAAGGCTGTATTATTATTGTTAAGATCATCGGGAGCCGTATGAGGATCATCAGGAGAAAGAGTAAGAGGAAGAGAGTCATCTTTAGGTTCCTCAGAATTCTTTTTATCATCTGTTGGAACTTGTTGTTTAGTTCTCCATATTTTACGTGATCAATATCGACCCCTTGACTGGTGCTCTATATGATGTTGTTAAGGTTCGGAATCTCGTTTGGATAACTAGGCTGGCATATTTTGATTACAAGTTGTAACATCATGGCCAATTGAATGACAAATGCTACAAAACATGGGGAGATTTTCATAAGAGACATCCACATCACACATAAAACCTTGACAGTTAAGAAAAAGTTAATATTGCAAAGAAGCAGAAAGATCGACTTCAATAAGGATACAAGCATAGTGACCAAAGTCACACTCAGCGATAGCACGATCAATCCTGACAGGCGTTCCAATATTGCTAGCAATATCACATAAAATCTGGTGATCCCAAAGTTCCTAAGGAAGCTAGTAAAATCTTGTCTAGATTTGAGTTATTGAGATTTTTTACTTCGACGGATCAAAACTAGGGGTCTATTATTGCAATCAAAGAGTGCCTGGTTTTAGAAACAAAGATCCACATCCCCAAACTAACTATGTATCCTATGCTGAAGTTAAAAGAATATGGTAAAAACCTCATCTCAGGGATATTAAATGCCAAGGGTTATAAAGAGTCCATATAGAGGAGAGCTTTTCCTTCAATTTTCGAAGAGTCCACGGCAAATCGCCCTTATTCAAGATAATTCTAGCTATTAGAGAATGTTTACAAAGGGCCAGGTGCTTATTATATATCTCAGTATTTATTCTGATAGTATGAATCAACCCTATCTTGGATACAAGGATTGCGTTTGCTGACTATGATTGTAAAATAGTGATATCATGATGAGATGCAATAGCAACTGCATAGGATTTTTTAAGAGCCTTTCCTTATGACAAACCTTCCTAAGGTGGAACTAGGACCAGTTTCATGAATCTTGCCATGGAAAAAAAATTAGAATGACCAAAATATATCTCATTGAGTGACTTGGTCGTCTGATGGCAGGAGGGCCTTCAAGTGGCATGGAGAGCCACGAAAGAAAACCCTATCTCCCTTTACTCCTCTGATAATAATAAATTTTTCTATTTTTTATATTTATAATTATTCTTGGTTGTAGGATAATGTTTATTTGCCTAACTATTTAAAAAAATGCATATCCTTGAATTTTATTATGCATATTAGCTCATAATCAAAATATTCAAAATATCCAAAAATTGTCGACATGCTAATTTTTTTTATTGCATTTAATTATTTTGCCCATGTGTGCATCTTGTTTTGAATTTATTAAAGCATATATGGATGTTTATTTTACCTATCTGAAATTTTTTGATTGGCCTATATGTTAACACCAGCAGGTCCGACTCGACACTCTTTAGATCACTGACCTTTTTTCTTGTTACAGGAAAACAAGGGTAGTAAAGGGAGTACATAAAGAGCTTAGGGATGGCATAAATTCACTTATAACCCTCCACTGAAGCAGGAGAAAAAAGGAGTCACCACTCAGTATCACCTGAGAAATTGTTTGCTTTAGGGACTTAGGCAAACTCTCTTGGAATCGCATTTACTCATTGGATAAAGCATTGGATTTAGATTTTGATTTCAATAGGATTAGGCTCTTTTATTTGAGGCATCTCTATACCATCTGGATGTTGAGCATTGCCAACTTTGCTTTATGTACAGTTCTTTAAAGAATTATGTACTATTATACATCAACCTTTACATGCAAATGCAAAAAATATATACACAAAAGCACAAAAAGTTCATAGTAAAATGATGCATGAATATAGCGAAATAATGTAATAATAAATGATTCATGATCGTTGTAAAAACTAAATTATCATACATAACATAGCACACATAATGTAAACATGGAATATTTAGATAATAACATACAAACATGGTATGGAATTATAAACATGGAAAAAATTCATGAAGAATGTAAACATGGTAGATACACATTTCATGGCAATATCATACAAGCATGGAATAATGCCTGATAATATATTATAAACATGTGAATAAATAAAATGCAAATAAAGCAATAAAAAGGCAAACAATTAATCCATAGCATGGAAATTATGGCAAAGTTATGATATGAATGAACATGCTTATGCTAAATAAATAAAAGCAACAAAAGTAATTTATTAAAATAAATTAAAGAGAAGGGAGTTGAGAATGGCTAACACATTTCGCTAATATTCTCTCCATAATTGCTCCATGTTCCAGGTTTTGGGGCAATAAAACATTTTATTTAAAATGTTTATAGAAAATAATCTTAAAATCCAAAATAAAGAAGAGAAATTACTTACAAAAGAATGACTTGAAAATAACTTGGAAAATCAAAAATAACTTGAAAATAAAAAGAAATAAAGAATATTTGAAAAATGGATTTTTTTGTTATAAATAATTAAAAAAACTTTTTAAAAATAACATTTGATTAATTATATGAACCATTAATTCACAATATGAGTTTCCATCAAGTTAGGCCTCAAAATGTGAATTTTGTACCTTGGACGAACATTCCCACATCATGAATTATTGACCACATAATCAAATCATTTTACTTGAAAAACTAATAAATAAAGGAAATTGCGATCCATATCCTTGCATTTGGATGGTTTTTTGTGATCAACAAAAATAACAACATCACAAATATCATATCAAAGCACAATATTTATTAATAAAATGATTATAAATAAAATATGAAAATGTTTAATTTTTATTAAAGAAGGTGCAAAATTCCATATTTAATGGTAATAAATGGAAATAAGAAATCATAAAAAATTGATAAGAAAAGATTTAGAGAAACAAATGTAATTAATTTATTAAATGAAATCAAGAAAATTCATTTATTAAGTAATAAATAATTACAAACAACACAGTTTATTTTTGGTATTTTTCTAGTTTATTTTTGGTTTTTGACATCAAATAAAACACAAAATAAATATAAAAACAAATGAAAAATTTGATGTAATCAACAAGATAAAGCATAAATAATATTAAAAAACATGTAATAATAAAATTACAAACTAAACAAATTAATAAAGAAGAACAGGTTGGAGTAGAGATTACAAATAAAATATAAAACTAATAAGAACATAAATAAGACATAAAAATGAAGAAAGATAAGAATTGAGTGTAGAGATTGATTTCATGATGATAATTGATATACCACAACAATATGCAACGTAAATTGATATAAAAAAATAAGCAAATAATTAAGAAGAATGTTAGAAGATAGAAAACAATAGTGATAAATGTTAGTAAAAGTTAATAGAAGTTAGTAAAGTTAGTAGCTTGAGATTGAGATATTGAGATTGATAACAAAAGGTATATATAATGCAATGGATGATGTTAATGCAATGCATGCTCACACAAGTATTAAATAAAATCAGGGGTGCATGCAAAGTATAATGCATGATGTAAGCTGGGAAGCATGCAAAATGATGCAAATTCGGGAAGTATGCAAGTATACAAGTGATGCAAGCGAGGAAGCATGTAAGTATGCATCTATAGGATCTAAAAATGAGCATATGCATGATAGTGATATGCACCAAGCAAGTGATATGCATAAAGGCACATGAATGCATGAAAATGCAATAATGCAAATTGAGGGAGAAGTAGAGAATAGTGGTATAGCATATATAGGAGTAGAGAAAAGGTTAGTAGAAACAAGAAAACATTATTAAATGTGAAATATTTATAAAATGCCAAAAAAAAATAAGACTTTCATTAGGTTAGAAACATTAAATAAGAACAAAATAGCATTTAAAAGCTATACTTAATGCATAAACTCCAAATTAACACAAAATAGACTCAATCAAAGTATGGAATATGAAACTAAAAACTCACAAGACTCTAAAATTAAAATAAAGACGCATAAATGAAGTACTTATGTCCAAGATGATGACAATAATCATCTAGAGCATAAGTTATGCACATTAATGGTCACAAGCCAACAAAAAGTTCACAAAATACACAAATAATTATCTATAATGAAAAACATAACCAAAATGACACACAAATGATAAAAACCCTAAATTAGGACAATCAAAGCCTAATAAAGCTAAATCAAGCATAATTAAGCAACATATGTGCATAATACACACTAATCAATGCTTTAAACATTTATTCACAAATGATAAATAAAATTAACAAAACATTCAATTAAAAGTCACACAAACATCAACAAGCACTATCACAATCACCAAACCAAAATAAGAGCAACGATCACACTTAAAAGCACTTCAAAAATAGTTTTAAGAAATAAAAGAAAAATCATTTAAAAATAGAAAAACATGTTAAAATGCTTCAACTCCATGATCTTAGGTTGTTAGGGATGGATTAGAATAGTACTCAAGCAAGTATGAACCCTTAAAAACCCTAAAAATCATCATCAGAGTCATCTGGAGTGCAAAGGAGTGGGTGGCTGGATTCGCTAGCTGTCTAGCCAACTTTGGGCACCACAATAGTCGGTTTGAGAAGACCAATGGCTGATTTTGGGCCATGAATATCCAGTTTGGTTGTTCATGGGCCGAAACAGGTTGTTCATGTCTGAATAGTGTGATTTTGCACTCCTTTGCCTTCAAAACTTTATTTTAATGCCCCAAACCCCAGAAATAAAAGGAGAATCAATGAATATGATGTTCTTAAAAGTGCTTAGCCTCATAATTTATGCAAGAACTCACTGAGAGACACCAATTAATTGAAGAGAAATGAGATTGAACTCAAAAGGGTAAAGTGTGTTTTAGGTGAGTTTAGGTAAAAATTAGGTTTTGATTTGTACGGAATTGATTTGTTGGAGCTAGGTTAGGGATTTAGGTGATTTATTTTGGTAATTTTGAGAAGTATTTGAGAGGAGAATAGATAGAAATTAGGTCTAGAGAAATTTTGGCATAGTTTCCTCTTAATTTCCCAAATTTTCCCTAATTTCTAAAGGCTTTTTGGAGAGAATTATTTTGTGATCTTTTTGGGTTTTTACGCTGAAATTTTCTCTATATGGAAGTAGTTCCAAAAGTCCCCTAAATCTTTCCTTAAAGGTTCTATTTATAGGCAAACAAGTGTGATGACATTTAACGTAAATATCCTTGAATATTCAAGGTTATTAGGTAATAGTATATACTCTCCCTTTAATAAGTTGACACTTGTCCTAGTATATTCCAAATTCAGAATATTCCTTACTTGGAAAGTACCCTTTTTGACAAGTGTCCCTTTTGGATAAGGACAAGGAGAGGCAGACAACTGTGGGGCCCAGTGTGACCGTCTGAGGTCAAAATTTGACTTTTTGCCAAATAAGACCCACTGATACACTTAAAATTTAAAAGACAGTTTCATACTGTAATTCAACTCTGGGAACTCTATTTAACCACTAAAAATTTTTGTTGACCAAAGTTTGACTTTGCTCTCAAAGCTTCCAGATGGTAAACTAAGGCTTTAGGAATCAAAACCAAACTGAAAACTACAAAATACAGACTATACACTGACCTTACATAGGACTGTACTTATTGCTTTAGAAGACACAACTTGGGTCAACTTCTCTGTGATTATTCTTCTCAAACCTCTTTCTTAATACTAAAATGGTTGGGTTAAGGTTATATCAGGGTTTGGTTAAGTCTTGAAACGGTGTAATTGGTGATCAGGTAAGGTTTTAGTGGTTCAATGATTTTGAAATGGTTTAAATTTATATTCTCTTCATCAAATTGATTATCTGATGAGATATTTTAGTTTTTTCATCATTGGCTATCAAGGTTTTCAAAAATGATCCCAATACTGTGCATTTTTTTATCTTTATCATGCTATTTAATAATTAATTATTGAAATTAATTCAATTACTTAATTATTTAAAATTAGCAAAAATTAATTTGTCCATGAATATCTACATTTGCATGCTTAATTTTCTTTAATTTATCCCTAGTTTTTAAAATTAAAATTCTTTTGCCCTTCAATAATTTTTGATTTTGTTCAATTAAGTCCGTTTAGACTAAATTGCAACATTTTTGGATGTAATTGAAAACCATTTGAAAGTTCAGGGGGCTAATGGTAATTTTATCACGAGCCACTGCCATGAAGGTTATAGCTCGTGACCATTGGGCCGTCAAAGCCTAGCCTCCTCACGGTCCACGCTAAGGATTATGAGCAAACCATGAGTGTGGGCATGGTCGCATAAGCTTTCAGCCCATCACCCCGCCTACTGCCTGCCACCCTTACGGTCCATGCTCAGGACCATGAGCAGAACGTGAGCATGGCCCAGGTTTGCTTCTCTGGGTTTAAACGGTTAACCTGCAATTTTGAATAATTTTTTGTTAGATTTTCTGTAATTGACCTTTTTTTTCTCAGCTCTTGTGCATTTATTTTGGTCCTCTTCAAACATGGTCGGTTGAATTTTCTTACACCCAATTTTCTTACATCTAAGGCCATTTTCACTCCATTTTTTTTATTTAAACTCCCTTAATTCCCTTCACAACTCAATTTTTACTCTCCCTTACTCACATCTCTTCATCCATTAATTTTTTTTCCTTGTAATTTCTCTTCTCATCTACTCATTAAATTTTTATTTTTTATTATTTTGCCATTCTTGCAATTTGTCCTTTCGTCTATCATTAAAATGTTAATTCTTGTAATTTCTTTTCTCATTAATTTCTATTATTTTACAATTTCTATTACTCATTAACCTTTTTTTAATTTTACACTTCTTACAATTTCTCTTAAATTTATTTTATTTTATTTTTATTTAGCAATTCTTGCAATTTCTTTTCTCCTACATCCATTAAATTTTTTATTTTATTTTTTCAATTTTTTTTCTCCTTCCCTCATTAAATTTTTCTTATTTTTATTATTTTGAAAATCCTTGCAATTGCCTTTCTTCCTCTCCTACATTCTCTTCTTGCAACATCATTACATCATTTTTATTTCCAATTATGGCTCCTAAAAAATCTTCTAGGCAAGCTATTACTCTATCACCTCCTACAAGAAGAGCTACCAAAGAGAATCCAAGATCAACTCCTCTAATCCACTACAACAATGCTTAGATTCATGCAAGAACACAAGCTTTCTCCGAAAGGAATTTAATTCCTTCAAGATACATGTACAAAACCACTCTTGAAGGTCTTGGATGTCTTGATGAGGTAAAAAATCTCCTCGCTAGGGTATGACTCTCTACCATTGCTTTTGATATTCAACCTACATGTCCCCAACTATTTATTGAATTTCTATCCTTTTTTAATTGCCTTAGAACTCATTCCTTTGATAACAATAATCCCCCTAATAGCATGAGATTTAGATTGGGAGGGAGAGATCAATTTTTAACCACTCAAGAATTTGATGGGTTGTTTGGCTTCATTCAAGGAGACCTCTCTCAAGTCAACATAATTTGGTCTCCCCATAATTTTGGCACTAACATTGCAAATCCACTCCCTCTAGATTCCATGTCGGTCATACCAAATCCTCTTCCATTCAATCTAAAGCCCTTTAGTATATTCAAAGGTTTTCTTATTTTTTTCCATTAATGCAAGAGGCTAAAGCCATGAGGCCATTTCTTTTGAAGACTTATTCCTACTTCATTGTATGGTTGATGACATCAAAATTGAGATAAGTATACTCTTTCAATGGAAATTGTGATTGCTTAGTGATAGTGCTTCAGTGTACCTATATGTAGGCAGGTTCATTACTAAAATTACCACCTATTTTAACATAAACCCAAATTCCCTAGATTTTTATCCATCTACCCTTCTTGACAATGCCTTTATAAAAATTCCAAGCAATTTAAGAGGGTTAATAACATGTGGTTTTGGAAAGAGGAAGAAGTTGCACATGCCATGGATGAAGTGCTTGAACAATATTATGATGAGATTGATCATTTCATCTCTCAAGTAATGGAAGAGATAGAAGTACCACCTCAAGCTCCTCCTCAAAGGAAAAAAACTAAGGGGGAAGGGTCCTTTAAAGGTGCTCAAGCTTATGCAAATGAGCCTCAATGGGTTGGTGATCTCTTTGACCATATGTCCTTAATGGAAACCAACTTCAATGATGGCTTTGATCAAGTGGAAAACAATTTTAATTCTCTCTTTGATCAAGTGGATAGTCATATCATTCATTTGCAATATGACATCCACTATTTATATGAGCAACAAGGCTACCAATGCCAATGGGCACCTTTCTCTCATCCACCATCTCAAGGGGGCCATGGAGATGAAGGACATAGTGGTGATGGACATGATCAATCCTAGTTTTTTTTCTTCTTTAAGACCTATTTTCTTTATGTATTTCTCTTATATTTTCTCATTTTGCATCTCATGGACTACATGTCTCTATGCTTAAGTTTATGTCTACTATTATGTTTATGTTTATGTGTATGCTTATGTCAATGTACTTAGAATGCTTTGTTATCAATTTAATTTTCTTTCTCTTTATTCTCAATTTCCTCTTCTATTTTTACGTGTTATCCTTTTTTTTTGACAAAAGGCGGAGGAAAGTGAGATTTTTTGAATGATAAATTCAAATATGAATGTTGAGCTTTAATGAATTGGATACTTAAATGACTTAAATATTTGAATTCATGACTAGCATATTTGAATTCTTGAACCAATATTTGATATGCACATTAGAATATTTCAAATCACCTTTGTTGGTTAAGTTTATATGAATATTTGATGCTTTATTGAATAATTAAATAAATGCATTTATTATGAGTCACTTAAATACATTTGCTTATATCTCTTTTAAATGCTAAATTTATTTTAACCACCCAAGCATATATTGAGGGGGAGATTATTAAAAAGCTTGGAACCCCTTAGTATATGTTGAGGGGGAGCACTTTAAGTACGGTTGCACACACTTGCACTTATGATTTCTTTGTCATTCAAATTTGTTGGTTAAAGTCAAAAAGGGGGAGATTTTTGAACATTTGCATAATCAAATGATAATTCATCCTCATTTTGACTTTAATAAACATTTTTGGACCTCTAATGGTCTTTGTTTAAGTGTGATTATAAGCATAGGTACTCAATTACATTTAATAAAAGCAAAGTTAGTTGACCAAGTTTTGGAACATATTTGAGGAAATTTGAAACACATTTAAAGCCTTCAAATACCCTTACTCATGTCCTACAAAGCATGGGAAAAGAATTAAGTGCAAAGGAGTGCATTCAGAGGCAAAATGGACAAGTTCAAATGAGGCCAGCCTATGCTCATAGTCCACTCACAATCTTAAGCAGGCCATGAGCGTACCCTCATGATCCCGAGCCTCACTCACGTTCCTAATGTGCCTCATGCCTGAAATGAGAGAAAGAAGCCTGCCACACTCACGGTCTATACTCATGATCTCGAGCATACCGTAAGTGTCACCAACGGTCACTTTTAAAAGCAACGATCATATTTTTCAACACTCATGATCCTAAGCCTATGCTTATAACCCTGAGCATCTGAATTCCTATAAGAACTAAAAATGCATTTAATAAAAAAGAAAGAAGTTGGGAATGAATTTAATGGCTTCCAACAGGTATTTTATACTCTCTAATTATGAATTGAAGCCTTGGAACTTCATTTAAGAAGTTACACAAGTTGATTGAGAAACTAATTTCTTTGACCAATTTTTTTTATTCCTAAAATTCTCAATTATCTTTGAGTATTGGTTGTGTGCTAGGTTAGCTCTCTTATTCATCCTCTTTCTTGGGTTAAAAAAGGGAAATGAGGAGTTAATGCTAGTGGTTTAGGCTTAAATGTAAGCCTCAAAAGACTTGTAATTGATTGTTGGTTAGAGCTTAGCCTTCAAAAGCTCATTAAGCTGTAAAGGTTAGAGTTGAGCCACAAAACTCTTGTAAACTCAATCTACATTAATAAGATTGGAGTGGGTGTTAAATATCCTAACTTGGGGATAAGTTAGGTGGAGACATAGATTCATTTATGAATTGAACTCCTTAAATCTAGTGTTGTTGAGTTCTTTTTTTGCTCATTCATCTAAACTCTTATGTAATTTTTAATTAAGGCTTACCTTATTTTTCCTTTTATTTTTTAATTTCCCTATTCACCCCCCTCTAGGGCCTCTTTCATAGGTTATTGAAAGTAGCTATCTATTAGATTAAGTAAGCACTATAAAGTCTTGGGAATAATGCTTTGCTTGAGTATTTTATTATAAAAATGTTATGTGTTTGAGCTGACTATATTCAATAGTTTGTAAATTGAAATTTATGTATAATAAAGAACCAAAACTTTGAATGCTTATCTTATAATGGTTATATGTAATGGTGGATCCAATTTCATAATAATTTTCATCATTGGGTCTCTGTCGCATCCTTGTATCTAGTATCCCGAAATTGGGTGCTTATAGCTACATTGTTCATTTCAAATCTTTATTTCCACAATGTTGCCATTGAGATCCTAATGTAATGTTATTCTTTTGATAGCCCTTGTTTATACTATATTTTGCTCACTGAATATTTTCTTCGAACATACTCAATACTCATTTTTTATAAAATTTTTTAGAGTAATAGGTTATTAAAAGTAGCTATATAATAGATAGCTTTAGGTGTAGTAGGTTAAGTAAGCAGTAGAGAATCTCGGGAATAATGCTTTGATAGAGTATTTTATTATAACAATGTTACATGTTTGAGCCGACTATATTCAATAGTTTGTAAATTAAAAGTTATGTATAATCAAGAAGCAAATTTTGGAATGCTTATCTTATAATGGTTATATGTAATGGTGGAGTATATATATATGTTTGTGTGTGTTTAAGTTGTAAGAGTTAAACAAAAATTGAATAAGATAGCAGTTATATTTCACTATACTAGTGCTCGAGTTAGATAGTGGTGTGACCTTCTAACAAGGATATTAGTAGGGTTGAATGTCATACTTAAAGATGTTGCTAATAGACATTGGTGTTAGTTGAGAGATGGTAATTATTAGTTGATAACTGATTAACATTAATGTTTAGTAAAATTATTATAAAAAATCATTAGCAATATATAATAACTAAGGATACTATTAATATTTTTGTTGTTGATATATTTATTTTCATTTAAAATAAGTTAAATATGTTACGCCAACAATGGTATTTTTCTACATACGAATATAATAAATAGTTATTATAGTTGTAGTATAACAAAAGGACTTTATATATGGCTTAATGCATAATTTCACACCTAAACTTTATATGATTAACCTCTCACATTCCTCAATTTTTATTATTTTCTATTCAACTTTAAACTTATATTTTGAACCTTTTCACATTTTAATTTGTACTTTTTTATTATATTTAACTCATACAATATCAAAATGGATAGAAGTTTAATTTCAAATGTTTTTTAACACATAAAATGCTAAAGTTAGCTTCAAAAAATTATAAATAGAATTAAAAACTAATATAAAAAAGGTTTAAAAATTATTTTTAATTATATTCTCTCTTCCATTCAACATTATTTTAGTTTATATAAGTTGCTTTTATATTCATATCAACATTTATTTTTTTTAAATACTTTGATTTTATGCATTATAGGGGTTAAATAGGTTCAAAATAAAAGTTTAAAGGTTGAATAGAACATAATAAAAGTTGAGGAGTGCTGAAGGTTTATTGAGTAAAGTTTAAGGGTGAAAATATGTATTTGGCCTATATGTATGTATCAACAACTCAATGACACTATGCATGGCAACACAAAGGGAAGGGGAAGGGGAAGGGAAGGGAATATAAAAGGAAGGGAAGGGAGGGGAGGGGAAGGGAAGGGAAGGGAAATTTTAGATCCAATTGTATTTGGATGAAAAAAAATAAATGGAAAGGTAAAGTAAGGAGAAATATTAGAATTGTGTTTGGAAAAGTAGAAGGAGAATGGAATAATAATTGTAAAAAATGACTAAACCAATAAATTACATTTATTTACATCTTCACACATATTTATATTATATTATAATTTTAATATTTTAAATTATAAACATATTTTGTTGATTTACCTTTATTCTTTTATAAAATGTCATGATTTACATAGGTCTACTTTTTTTTAGGGAGCATAGGTATACTAATTTATCAATATACAAATTTTTAAAGGAGCAATTTATTAATAAACTAGTAATATAAAAAAATTATTCATAAAAATATAGGAAAAAAACCAACCTAAAAATAATTCTTAGGATGATGATAAAAAACCCTATCTAAATAAGTCTATTAAAAATAAAACAACTATATATTAAGAATATCAAATAAAAGTTCCTTGCATTGTTCTAAAGGACATCCAAGGAAAGCACACAAATCACCAGCATTGCCCACAAGATGGCGTTAAGCAGCACGCATGAAGTGAGACTCAAGTTCTAATTCTTGCAACTTACTCAACACTTCTTGCTCTAAAATAGGTAGTGGTTGGTGAGCCTTCACTAATTGATTTGTAGACTTTCTAATTGTAATGGCAACATTATCCAAGCCTTTCTTTACTATCTCACAACCTCTATCATATTTAGTTGATGCTTTTGCTTCAAATTTAGGTGCTTTGCCTTCAATTTTTGCCTTTTTAGATGAGCTTGTTTTTTGTGATTGTGTTCCAGAAGAACTAATAGTGAAATTTTCTTCATCAATAGTCACAAAATTTTCTAATGTAGCTTCATTTTGAGATACTAAATTATCAATAGGATCAACAGTAATATCGTTGTCATCATTTTGATTAGTAGCACTAAGTCTTTGTCTCATCTCAGATGCAGATTCAGCAAATTCACCTGTAGCTCTATCTTATCCATAAAGTTATGCTAATTTGTCATAATTGTGAATTGGTTTATTCATCCATTCGCGAGCATGAGGATGAGCCTATTAAAATAATTATCAATATAAGTAGTCATAAAGAATATATTCATTTAAAATATTATTAAGAAATATAGCAAAATAAATACCGAAATCAATTGTTCCCAAACTTCAGGTTTTGCAGAAAACATGCAAGTAACAGGATTCCAAGTGAAACCGCTACCTCCATTTCTAAAAATGTCATAGCATTTGTTGAAGGGGTGTAAGCACCCAATTTCGGGATAGTAGTGCGTGGATGCGGCGAGGACTCCAATGATGAAAATCTACCTGAAAGTAGGTCATTGTATTTTGATTTTTAATTCTCAGGACTAAATTGTGACTTTTTAAAGGACCTAATTGTAAAGTTTTAATTCTTTCAAAGGTAATTTCATAATTAAAAGTAAAAAATCTCACCGATCGGAGTTATGTAATTCCGATCAGAATTACATATTTCCGATCGAAAATATGTAATTCCAATTGAAATGCATAATTTCGATCGAAATTTTGTATTTTCTATCAGAATTATGTATTTCTGATCGGAAATACATGATTCTGGTAAGAATTGTACAGTTCCGATCACGGTGTTTTTTATTTTTTTCATTTTTAATTTATTTTTCTTGGATTCTAATTGGTCCAAAATATAAATAAAAGATAAATGTAAAATTATGTAAAATGAAATAATCCTGATAAATTATATTATCAGGTTGTTTTGCCAAAAAAATTTAAGTTAAAAAAGATAATCCTATCTCCTGTGATTTGATAATCACATGAGGTTAGCTTTTGGATATAAAAACGGGTTTTGTTTTGACAAGAAGGTGGATTTCTTTTGAAAAAAAAAATAGAAGAAAAAAAGAAACTTTTGTTCTATGTTCTGATTTTTTTGTTTTAATTTTGGACGTCCCTTGAAATTAAAAAAAGTCGCAGCAATTAAGCCTGAGAAGGAAATCAAATCAATTGATTCTATTTTCACAGAATGGTGATTCAACCAACCCTTTGAAGAGCAAATCAAACAGCATCACATATCTGCATCTTTCTTCTTCTTTTTTTCTTTATTTTGTTAATTTTTATTTTATTTTCGTTTATTCTATTTTATTTTATTACTTTTTTTAATTTCTTCTAATCATTTTTATTTTTTTGTGTGTTTCCTGTGTTTTGCTTATTCTTTTTGCCTTTGAGGGGAAATCATAAATAGTACGTGGTTGATGTGATATTGAACCATGAAGATCCAT